>JAYEVK010000201.1:0-149353 GCA_036346275.1 Otatea glauca | reverse complement strand
GGAAGATTGTAAGAAAGCAACTTTCAAATTGAATTTCTATTTATAGAGAAATACTGATTTTAAACAAAATACAAGGTTTAAGCGAAAAAGATGTAGGCATTCTATATTCAGGTGTTCTTGTTGCTAGTGCCATCTTCGCACTTGAGTTTGTAGGCCCCGGGCGAACCACTTCATCAACAATGTAGAGCCTTCCAGGCTTGGGAGAGCTTATGCTCGCGCCACGGTTCTTTACGAGGAATAGATCTCCTTTGGAGAGCGTGCGGCTCCTCACTCTGCGGCCGTGATAAGCGTTGTAGGTCTTGGAGATACTTTGCGGCCAATCGTTCGGCGTCCTGGCCTCTTCCGGTCGGTCAAGATCTTCTAGTCGGCTTTCTTACGAGGCAATCACTTCATAACTCCGAACCCGTGGGGATCAGAATTCGATTCGGTGGGTAGTACCGCCTCGGGTAGTATACCGGAAAAAGGTAGTGCCGGTTGCTCTCTGAGGGTAGTTCGCAGCCCCTGAGCACGAAGGCAATTCTTTGACCCAAGTGGCATATGGTTGGAGCCGATCAAAAATTCGCCTTTATGTCTTGTAACACCATATCGTTGGCTCGTTCTACTGGCCATTATTTGAAGTCGCCCAGCGGCGCAAAGCAAATTTTATGCCAAGCTCTTTGCACCAATCTTGAAATATCCGCCTCTGGTGGTGCCATTATCCATGATGATTCGATTAGATGCGCCAAATCTAACCCGCGATTTCGTGAAAGAATTCTTTGGCTTTTCTGCGCCGTGATGAGTGGCGGCGGCCAGCCTCAATCCACTTGGTGAATTTGTCGTGACTACGAAGAGATGAGTATAACCTCCCGAGCATTCTTCAAGGGTCCCACCATATCGAGCCCCAGGACCGCAAATGTCAAGTGATCGGGATGGTTTGCAATTCTGCGCCGGTTTGTTCATACATGCGATGCGTAGAGGCGACATCCTTCGCATGTCGGACAATGTCCTCGCATCGTGATAGCGATCGGCGAGAAAAATCCTTGGCGATAAGCTTTCCCGAGCGAGGTTGAGGGCCCAGCGTGATTCCGCAAATTCACGAGTGGATTTCTTTGAGCAATTTTCTCCCTTCTTGTTACGAAATACACCTTCGCGATGCCCGAGCTTTTTGGTAGAGTTCTTTTCGGCGACCACATAACTCTTGCTTGGCGCATTATCCGTTCGGCTGTACTCGATCCTGGGTAGCTTGTCCTTCATCGGATAATCCAAGTATGGGTGTCAATGCAGGATAATGACCAAGACCTCCGCTTCTTTGCTTTTCCCTCTTTGGGGCATCAGCTTTTAGTAGGGTGCTAATCGTGGGCTTATGGATTTCTTCCACGAAAACTCCACGGGTACTCACGGACCGCGGGATCCCATCTTCGCCAATTCGTCGGTACGCCGTTGTCTCATGCGAACGCATGAGCGAGCTCGAGCCATCAAAGTTGCTTTCTAGCTTGCGTACCTTTTGGCAATGAGACCGCCATGTTATCTTGACACATGACCATTCCTTTTGCACTTGGTTGACCACAAGCATTGAGTCTCCATGAACCGCGGGCATCGATTCAGGGATATGGCAATCGGATCTAGTGAATGAGTGCCTCATACTCGGCGGTGTTGTTTGATCTGAGAAAAAAATATTTGGAGGACATATCTCAACCTTCCCGCTTGGCGATATGAGCACTATACCAGCCCACTGCAGCGTGAGCATGAGGAACCATCGAAGTACATTGTCAATACTCGAGTTCCTTGGTAGTTGTCGGGTTACGAAGCTCTGTCCCACTCGGTAGTAAAGTCGGCGGCTTGAGATTGGCGACGATTCGAGGCTGAATTAGATATCGAAGGCCCCAAGTTCGTGCCCACTTGCAATTCTTCGATGGCCTCACAGTTGTGGAGTATGTCCCCAATCGGGAAGGAGGTGACCACGGAATGGCATGCTCTTGGAAATAATGCTTAAGCTTGCGAGATGTAAGTCTGGCATATAATAATTTACGCACTTGTGGATATCGTACCTTGGATTCACTCGAGGACCTCACTAACAAAGTAGGCGGATGTTGGATCTTGTGCATGTGGCGGCTCCTCCTCTCTCTGACGATGGCGTGACTACATGAGTCGTTGCGCGATGTGAAATGTGAGAGGTTCTTAGGCATTGGTGAGACCAAAGCTGGGGTGTCGTTAAGAAGGTCTTGGTCTTGAATGCTTGCGTGCTTCTAGCGTCCACTAGAACTTGTCTTGCTTTTGAGAGTTTGAAAAATGGCATTCCTCGCATACCCGGTCGGAGATGAACTGCTTGAAACGCGACCATACACCTCGTAAGCACGGGCGTCCCTTTGGCAAGTCGGCGGTTTCATGTTTGATATGGCGTTGACTTTCTCGGGTTAGCCCGATTCCTCATTGAGATACAATAAACCCTAGCGGTTTTCGAAGATACTCGAAAACACACTTCTCGGGATTTAACTTCATCTTTGAAGGTCCTCGGACTCTCAAATGTCTCGGTTAGGTCGGTGATAAGATCCTTCCTTTCCGAGTCTTTACCACGATGTCGTCCGTATGCCTCCACGTTGCGCCGAAATTTGGGCGTGAAACACATTGTATCGTAGCGTTGATAAGTCGCGCCCGACATTTTTAGGCGAATGCCATTGTGGTGTAGCGAAGGCTCGAAAGGTGTGATGAGCGATGTCTTGATATGATCTTCGCCTTTAAGTGAATCGATGGTAACTGAATAGGCATCAAGAGCTCAAAATTACGCACCCGTGATCAGTCGACCACGATCGATTCGGGGCAGCCGAAGGATCCTTTGGACATGCCTTGTTAAGATCGGTATAATCAACGCACATCGCCAAGTTTTATTTTCTTTTGAACCAATACGAGTTCGCTAACCAATCAGGGTGATACACCTCTTTGATAAAACCGGTAGCTAGAAGCTTGGTGATCTCTGTGATGGCATTCGTGATCTGGAGGCGAACCACGAAGCCTTTGTTTGATCGGTTTAGCCTTCTGCGTCGGCGTGGAGAAAGTGCTCGATCACCTCCTTGGTACACGGCATATCGGATGGCTTCGGCGAAGATGTCCTTGTTGACTTGGAGGAAGGTGGCGGCGCTTTCCTATTGTCCTCGAGCCCTGTCCCGATCAATGTCGTTTTAGACGTGTCGGACGGGTCAAGAATGATTCGTTTGGTTCCTTCACTGGGCTTGATTCCTGAGGTGGCCTGCTTCTTGGATGGAACCTCTCCTTCGTCCTGCAACGTGGCAGTCTTGGTATGGATATTTTTCTCCTCGACGCCCGCTTCCTGCAGTTCGGCGAGTTCATGATTCTCTCGGTCGCATTACGAGGATTGCTTGGCGTCTCCTCGAACCGCGATGATGCCTCGAGATCCCAGCATCTTCATCATTGTGTAGGTGTAGTGTGGAACGGTCATGAATCTAGCTAGGCCGGGCCTTCCCAAGATAGCGTGGTGCAGCCGTCTCAAAGTGGCTACCTCAAAATTGATATATTCAGTCCGAAAATTATCCTTGGTGCCGAATGTAACAGGCAGAGAAATCTGCCCGAGTGGGAACGAGGACGCCCCAGGGATCACTCCGTGGAATGGCTGGACGCTCAGCCTCAGCTCGGAGCGGGGAATGATCATGTCGTCGAAAGTCCTGGCGAATAGGACGTTGAGTCCACTTTCGCCATCGATCAAAACTCTCTTGAGCTTCACGCTCGCTGTGAGGTCAAGCACTAGATGAAACTTACGGATCACGGGACCCGGTTAGGGTGATCCAGTGATCGAAGGTGATCGGGACCTCGGACCACCTCAAATCTTTGAAGTCGCCGGTTCCTGGCGTTGATTTCCGGCGGTAAGTTTACGCTTCGCTTGGATTCGTGTCCGGTGGAGCCCGTAGATGTAGTTCAACTTTTGCTAGGCTCACAGAAATCTTCTTCGTGCAGGAGATCTTTCTTCTTTGCGAGAGCAGCTTAGCCCTTAGGCTGGAAGCGGAGTTCTGGTAACTTTCGCGCAAAGCGCTTCAAAGTGAAGCGATCCTTGGCGGCGTGTTTTCCTTTAGGGTGGAAAGGACAGTTGCTTCCATGGCCAGTCTTTGTAGTCGGGTGCCTCCCTCGAAGCAGCTCGGGGTCGGTTGTGCTCGTCTGCGCAACTAGCTCTTAGCCCTTAGCTTCCTATCCTTGTGTTTTGAGGACTCGGGCTTGTCGCCTTTGTTCTTCTGCGGTAGGCGATCTTCTTGATGTTCGGCCGAGGCATCGAGGTGTGGCGTATGCGGTCGGCCAATCACGAACATTACCTTCACGAGTCGTGGGCTTCTGGACATCTTTTGATTAATCGGGATCACTTACCCCTTTACGGAAGGCCGCCACCACCATCACCTCGGATCGTCCACAGCGGTGTTCTTCTTACGCATGAAGCAGCGGATGAAATCTCTCGGCGTCGTCCTTTTTTGGTGCGGTGATACAGGTCCCATGGAGTGCCGGGCCTTTCGTAGGTGCCACGGAAGTTGGAAATAAAGCGATCACGGAGATCACTCCGAGTCTACGAGTTTGCGGGGAGGCCGTGAGCCATGCTTGGTCGAGGTGAGGTTGATCGGCGGATAATTCGCCATGTGATCTGGTTTCCTCGGTAGACTTTAGCGCCAGAGCGTAAACACAGTAGCCAAGCTTCGGGTCCGCTCTCTGTCAAATTTTCACGATGCCCTTGGGATTGAATCGCCGGGCCATATCCTCGGCGCGGTAGGAGTAACGCCGGATCCGTCGATAGATCTCTCATCAAGATGAGGGAGTCCGTCGTGGTGAGCCTCTAGCTCGGCGATGATCATCAATACGCCCGGGGTGGGTGCGGCGCGGTGAGTCAAGACTCGGCGTTCGTCGTCGCTCCCACCTCGGCGGCGGTGGTCGTCGCGGTTATCATATCTTTGATTATTTCGTCGATCGCGGCCGGTGCCGAAACGCTCATAGTCTTCGTGGCGTCCATGCCTTTCTTCCTCATTCCGCTCCTGTCGCTGTTTGTGATGTCTGGCGGAGGTCCTGTTGAAATCGTGACGTCCTCGGTGGTGGTGTGTGCGCCGCATTGCCGGTGTTCTTGGCGACTTCGAGTTCTTTGCGTGGGAGTGTGAGTGTGCTTCTCCCACGGCTTTTCACGGATTCTATTTGAATCATTGCCGCCCGTCACCATGGCCTTGATCTGGCCACAATCAGAAAGCTCTTTGGACTATCAGCTGCGATCATTGGATCTAGCATGCCGAGGAGCATCTTGGAGGCGATGACGTTTTGCATCGGCGTGCGAAAGACGGATTGATCTCCCAGCCTGGACTGCAGGATATCTTCGCAGACATTACGGCCGTGCGATCGAAGAGACCGTGCTGGAACATCCTTACCCCTACGCCGACGATCCTCCTCTGCAGCTTCTTGGTCTTCTTGATGGAGATCACTCTCCTGCTCCTCAATCGCGAAAGCTTGCGAAAATCGCAGCAGTTCCTCACAATGCCAACTGGTTTTCTGGGTGAGTCAGAGCGGCATACCTGAGATGGGTTGGCCTGATCTTCACTAGATCGGATCTGGTTTTGGACCAGGCAGACAAGCTCTCCGCGCGCATCTGCGATGAAATCCAAGTTTCCGAAGTGGAAGGCCTGGCCGGAGACGAAGGTGGCGATGAATCCGCCAATTGCTGCCATCGAGTCTGTGGGAAAAGATTATAGCGCTTCCCTACAGCGCGCGGCATGCCGACTTTGTAGTCGGCAATAAATTTATGGGGTATCGCTTGATCTCAAACTCGAAGGTCACACAAGGCGATTTATACTGAGTTGGGCCCTCGGCAATGGAGGTAATACCTAATCACGTGTGTTGGGATTATGTGGATCTCTCGGATCGAAGTGCTCAAAGCGCTATATGCTCTGGGCAAAAGATGGCGCTTTGTGCTTGGATGATTGGATGCCTCATTCTTTTGTCCTCACCCTTATATAGCGAGGAGGGCAGACTTACGAGTCCGTCGATTAAGAATTTGATCGGTTACAAGATTCTAGTCGATTCTGAGTTGAGTTTACATCTTTATCTACCCTATTTACAACTCGGATTACAAGCTTGTATCCATCATATCTAAACATAAGTTCAACTTCCTTTAGGATATGTACCTTTGCATCTGACAATGAGCCTTAGAATATCTTACAGGCTTCCTCTTTGGGCTTGTCATGAGGGTATCCCGGGTTCTTATATTCCACAGATCAATTGGATAATCTTCAAAGCTCCCTTAGGTTGCATTTCATGCATACATAAAAAGGGAAGAACATTCCATTTGATGCCTATATTGCCAAAAGGGGAGAAAGCGGAGAAAGGCATCATTAAAAAATTCTTAGCTCTAAAATATGTCTTACCAACTTGGTCATGTTCTTAGTCTATTCTCTCTGGACCATGTGTGGTTTTTGAAATCAAATTGTTTTTCTCTCTTACTCAAACTCAAATTTATGCCTTTTGAGTGGTTTGTCAATATACTCATCAAGGTGGAGATTGAAGGACCATGTGGAGGTCCATTCTTGTTTATGATGAGTATTTGACTTTATGTGATCTAGGATAGCTTAGATTTGAGTTTGGATTTAAATTTGATTTCAAGTTGGAATTGTTTTTGCACCGGTCCAAATCTCAGCTCTTGGTAGAGTGATATTTATATCCATTCTTTGTAGGATATAGCTCAGTCCAACTTGGGACATATCACTCTTTCATGGCTCTTGGTAGAGTGATATCTATATCCATTCTTTGTAGGATCTGAGATCTGGTCAACTTGGGACATATCACTCTTTCATGGCTCTTAGTAGAGTGATATTTATATCCATTTGTTGTAGGATATAGCTCACAGTCCAACTTGGGACATATCACTCTTTCATAGCTCTTGGTAGTGATATCTATATCCATTTCTTGTAGGATCTGATCTGGTCAACTTAGGACATATCACTCTTGCGTAGCTCTTGGCCAAGTGATACCTATATCCAGGCTGGACCAATTTTGATGAGCTTCACGTGTATGTCGGATCAATTTCTTTGCGATATTAAAAGCAGGTTGTTGCTTTCGGTTGAAGTGTTTTGGTTTGTTTTGGTTTGTTCTAACCCCAATTTGTGTTAGAATCAATGTGCTAGGTTCATGGTGGAACCAAGAGGCTCTTCTTGTCTTTGTGGATGTAGACTTCATTTGGTGGTCATGGTGAGGCGAAGGGAGGCGGGACTAGGCGAGGCGTCGGAGGTCGAACAGTTGGGATCATGCGAAGATGGCGGAGATGAAGTCGATGCGATCCCAGAGACAAGAGATTAGTGGAGAAGCTAGCTTATCACTACTTGGATCAGGGAGAGCTGTCGGGTTGCAGTTATGGAAGATAGAGTAGTGGATAAGTGTAGCTTGCTTTGAAAACCATGCAAGAAAACCCATGTGTGTGGTGGGTTTTGGGTTAGCCCTTGCATGGCTGGTTGAGTGGGTCTATGCTAACCCTTGATGGATGCTCTAGGGTTTAGAGGTTCATCCAAGGGTGGTAGGTGGCCCAAGAGTTGTATAAATAGGGATGGAGAGGCAGCCTCCCTTGATAAAAAAAAAGAAAAAGGAGGAGGTGAAGGTTTCTAGAGGTTTTCCCACCTTGTTGTGAGGCTTTTGCCCACTGTGTTGTGAGGCTTTGTAAACCTACCTTCCAGAAATGAAATGTTTCCTCAAATCATTTCTTTTCTTTGTGCATTTACATTACGCACTTAATTTCCGCATTTAAATTTTGTACTTAAATTCAGCACTTACATTCTTGCAATTTAAATTTATGCAATTTGAATTTGCCTCCCCTCCTTCTATTTTGCTTATGAATCTTTTGCTGGGGTTGATGTTTGATTTTTCTTTCATTCATCTAGGCTATTCATGCGTTTTCTTTGCAAGAAGATGTTCTTCGCGTTCTTGAGTACGTAATCTTATTGAAGTGTTTTGCCTGGAGTTTCTTCGTGCCTGATGGGACGTGTGGGCAGTTACTCAAGATCATCGTGATCATCAAAAACCCACGAGCAAGTCTCGATCGAAGATTTTTCATTTTTTATCAAAACTTGGTGTGTTCTTCCTTTCCGGGCATAAAGGTCAGAACTTTGACATCAATCCTTGTGATTGAAGGCTGGAATAAGTTCCTGACATCCCGAGGACCTTATCTACCAATTTTGGTGATTTTCTACCCAGCCGATCAAAAGATCTCTTGATTTTTATTTTGTGATCGTCTTTGTTTTGAACTACACTTGAGCGGTGCTCTGCCCCACAGGTGGTGCTCTGGGACTCGGTCTACTGACCCTTGGCGGTTGCGGCTAGATAGCAAAGTGTCTTGTTTCAATCAATTTTTTTAGTGTTTTCTTTGTGAGGTTATTTGGAGTATTTGGGGGAGTTAATTTTTGAGTTGCGACCATTCACCCCCCCTCTGATTGCCATTTCGGTCTTTCACTTTTGCATACGGTGTCCAATTGGAGAGTTCTTATACTTGATTGAAAGCTTACAACAAGATATTTCTAATGGGTCTGCTCCCAGCTCCAGATTCATCGTGGATCAGTCGAAATCATCGAAACAATACACTACAACACTGTTTTAGTTGTTCCGTGCCTTGTAAGTGTGTGAGGGTCCAAGCCTAAGTTTGTGTGTGCCCCCTAGCTGCACACAACCCTAGGACGACCCTCTCACATCCCTCCCTCTTATATACTTAGTAGCCATCGTCTTACGCACTTGGGTTTTGTCTGATTAGTTTATCTAAGTGCAAACTTTGAGTCTTCGAGTTGTGCTAGACAGCCACCTTGTCAAGATCTTTAGTAGAACCCCACCTTGTTTTTGCCTTCATTGATATTCGTAATTTCAGATTGCTTTTACTACTGTTCTTGCTTGTTCTTTGGTTGCTTGCATGAATTGAACCTCGTGTTCAGGTTGATCGTGCCAACGATAAGATCAATAACCCTCCGGAGTTGGTTTAGCGATTGCTAAGGCGCATCATCGTCGTACGTTGTAGTCAGATCATCAAAGTCAGTTCAACAAATCGAAGTTATCGCTCTCATCGAAAAATTGGGACACAATTTTACATCAATGGCCGAGGGAACTGAATTGTGCCAGTACTTGCTGGTGTGAAAGTTCCATCCGGTTACTCCTCTAACATGAAGAGACTTCTTTCGATGCAATGTTTGAAATTAATTAGCATGAAGTCTCATGATTGTCATGTGCTGATGACACAGATGCTCCCTATCGCAATTAGAAGTATTTTGCTAATCGAGATCTAGGAGGCAATCACGAGGTTGTGTTATTTTTTTAACACAATTACTCAGAAGGTTATCGATCCTGAAAGACTAGATGTTCTACAGGCTGAGGTGGTGACGACTCTATGTAATCTTGAGATGTATTTCCCTCAGTCATTTTTTCATATCATGGTCCATCTCATTGTTCACCTTGTGAGAGAGATAAAGATGTGTGGGCCCGTGTTCCTACGTAGTATGTACCCATTCGAGATGTACATGGGAATTCTCAAGTGCTACGTACGGAATAGATCTCGGCCGCAGGGTAGCATTATTGAAGGTTATGCAACCGAAGGGGTCATCGAATTTTGCATCAATTACATGGTTTAGGTCGAACTGTTAGGTGTGCCTCGATCTCGCCATAAGGGGAGGCTCTAGGGTATCGGGTTCATCGGAAGGAAAGCAATCACATCTGATCTGGTTGTGTTTACTCAAGTCCATTTCTTGGTTTTGTAACACCTAGCTGTAGTGTCCCCGTATATCGACGAGCACAAGCACTGGCTACGGCAACAGAATCCGGTGCTGCAGGAGTCTTGGATCACTAGACAGCATAACCTTCAGTTCAACAGATGGTTGAAGCGACACATCATTGGGAGCTCATCAGGTGATACACTGACATGGTTGGCAAAATGGCCAACTTTTACAGTTATGACATGGAAAGTATGTGACTTAAATGGGTAAATATTTTATAAAAGAGATCAGGATATGAAAGACACAAACCAGAACAGCGGTGTCCGCATAGATATGTTCAATACCACTGGGTCGTCAAGGAGCTCCTACTATGGGTTCATATAAGAGATTTGGGAGCTCGACTACATACTATTCAAGATCCCCTTATTTTTGGTGCCGTTGGATCCACCTATAGCAGGTGAAGGTTGACAAGTACGGTGTCACTCTGCTTGAGTTGTGAATTTATGAATTACCAATTGGGTTAATTTGTGAACCTTGTGTTGTGAATTTGTGAATTGAAGTTATACATTCAATTGGTTAATATATATGAGTTGATTTCTAAAATGGATGTGTTGTACGTGGTGTAATATGTAATCTGAGTTGATGTCTGAAATTGATATGATAATATGCTTGTGATGTAATCTGTAATATGCTTGTTTCAGAGGGCGTGTGTAGCATTTCCTGAGGCTGGCCAACAATAGAAAAAGCATCATCGATACAAAATAACATCATAGACGGTTTTTTATATAAAAACCATCTGTGATAATATAACATCACATAAGGTTATTCTTGGAAACAGTCTATGATAGGTAGTACATCGCTAACATCACATACGGTTCCAATTTAGAACCATCTATGATAGACAGGACATCGCAGACGGTTCTAAATAAATAACCATCTATGATATATGACTTTCACTAACAATTTGAGAACCGTCTGTGATATGCCGTTATTATCACTGACTCATAGTTACAGACGGTTTACAAACCGTCTGTGATGATATTTTTGAACTGTGTGTGATATGATTTTCTATGCTAGTGCTTATTGCCATCCAAAGCTCTTGGGATGAATTCGAAGGGCGTCCATACCTTAGTTATACATGAACACATGGAGGGAAAGTAGATGAACGAAATACTAATCCGTAGGTGAAGGGGGTGAGGTGGCAAGATCTAGTCTCTACAAAAGAAGGGGCGTTTTAGATTTGATGAAACCTTCCTAGTCAGCAACTCTCTCCCCCTCACTATTAGGTATAGGGGTGTAAAACGAATCCGGATAGGCCGTTTTATTTGGATGTTAACGAATGCAGTATGAAAAATAGCATTGGTATTGTGAAACAAAATGAATCAGATATTATGTGGATTAATATGAATGTGTTATGAGAAAATGTAGTCAAATATGGATACAGATAATATCCAGATCTGACAATCTTATTTCCCTTGTCATCTAGCCCACTAACATTTTTGCCTTTGCTGTGCTGTCATGTTGCTTGTGGGGGTTTGATGTGTAATTCCATATATTGGACTCTATTTGTAGATGTTTGGAGTTTGAGCTTTTTGTGTAAAACTTCATTAGATTTAGGATATACAAATTCAACCAAATTGAACAAGTATTCTATTCGTATTCTTCTTTGTTACATTCGATCCGTGTTCAGCACTATGTATAGGAAACTTGACCTAAAAATCCAAGTCTCATGTATAGCCACATATATCCTCTATTCATCGATATAGAAGGGAAGTGATGACTTTTCTTAGCCCCGTTGCCTCTTATTTTCAAATCTAGTCATATCTCGAGCAGAATTGCAAATATAGCCTCTTCCCTACCGCAGAAGGCGTGGTAGGTGATATTTATCGTCTGTCGTGCCCAGAGAGTGTGGCAGGCGGTGAGGAGAGAGGGAGCAACGCCGAGGCAGCGTGGGAGCGGTGGCCTGCCGTGACCGGCGAGCACGGGAGGCAGTCTCCCATGATCGGCGAGCACGGGTATCAAAGGTTAGAAATTGAGAGTTAACTTATACTTTCGGGTACCTTTGGGTTAGCAAAGTCAAGCACAAAATCGGATGCACACGATGTAGACAGGTTTGGGCCCCCGGCGGAGTAACACCCTAAGTCCTGTATGGATGATATGTATATGGTGGATGAAATACAGAGCAATGTGTCTAGCCCTAGTTACAAGGAAGATCGAACTCAGACTAATGCTAAGATAAGGATGGAGGTTGATGAAGCGTCGGGTCATCGACTCCTGGTTGCTCTGTACAAAAGCTCTCAAAGTCTTCTCCTTGTCTGGTCTAAAAGGCTCTCTCCCTTGAGGACCCCTACCCCTAGCCTTATATAGTCGGGGTAGCACGGCCTCAAGTCGAGTTGTAATCGGTTTGGAGTACCAGATCGTAGTCGATGAGGAATCCATCGTCACGTGATCTTCATAGCATATCCAAACTTCCCTGAATATCAGGCGTACTCGAGTTGATTTCCTCATAACGGGAACATGATCGAGTCCTTCCTAATATGGAATTATTCTTTCTGCGTATATCTTATCCCACAGAATAGGGCCTGAGATATCCGGAGTTTATGTACATCGTTAGGAAATATCCTTCGTGTATCCTGCACATGCTCATACCCCATATTTAGATATTCGATAGTAGCCCCCGAACTCTATTCAGCAGAGGGACCGCTTAAGCGCTTGGTCGATTACCGCCAAGGCCTTGATTGGTCGAGTAATATCTCGCCTGCTCGTGGTCGAACAATTCGAGTATATTGAGAATCACCGAGTATCGAGTAGGGATGTGTTGGGTCGAGCGCCATGCCATCAGCTTGTATCGAGTCCTCAGGGTAACCGCAAGTTACTCGATGTCGACTCATCGACCGATTCTGAGCAGAGTTGGAAAAATTTTAAAAATCTAAACGTTGGGCAGTTGAGCATTTATTACTCTCGTCTACAGCGCCAAGATGGGTGTAGCGTCATAATATCGCCTTTCTCGCTGATCGAGATGTTGTGCCATGGGGAATAAGCCATTCGCCTGAAGGGAAGATTTTGGCCTATAAATCCCTAGATTTGGAACTGTATCCATTCTCCTCCCTTTTTTCCTTCAGCCTTGCACTCGAAACCTCCGTCACGCTCCTGAAGCCCTAGCACCGCCACCTTCAAGGAATTTGTCCCACATTCTCCTCAATGGCGTCCAACCCTTCAGCCAGTGCCGGGGTTGCTCCATCGCCGGAGAAGAAAATCGAGAAAATCGAAGCAGCCTTCGAGGATAAGGCCCTCGAAAAGGTGTAGCAAAAGTCGATCATGACGGAGTAGCGTCTCGCCGATTTGGAGAAGGATGGCTTTCCTCGGGAGTTCTTCCATTGGAGATCATCACAAGGTGAACTCTATCCCACCCCTGAGAATGAGGATGAGACCGTTGTGTTTGAGGCCTTTTTCCACTGCGGACTCAGTTTTCCCCCTTCTCTGTTTTTGCTCTCAGTTCTTGAGCTCTACCAGATCCAACTTTTCCACCTGAGCCTCAATTCTATCACGATGCTCAGTGTGTTTGTTCACCTTTGTGAGGCTTTCCTGGGGATCAATCCAAGTCTCAACCTGTTCCGCCACTTGTACAATCTGAAAAGGGCGACAAAGAACACAACTGTTAGGGGTGTCAGTTTTCACCTCCGCATCGTCGTGTCAAACTCTTATATTTATGTCCCCATTACTTCTTTACATCACCTCTCGAGACACCGTGAACTTTCCTATATCATAACGACCACTCTTCATTCATCCGATTGACCTCTGGACGAAAATCCCTCCTTCGACCGCCCGCAGCGTTTACTATGTCCAGAAGATAGAGGAACTGAGGAAAACCGGTCTGACTGGGTGGCACGTCGCTAGGGACTTCCTCACACGCCGGTTGAGTCCACTGAAGTGCTAGGACCACTTGGTCTGGGACTACTCCGGAGTCGATGATGCCACTAGGGACAATCCTAGAAGTAAGTACTTATAATATCTTGATTTCTTTGCTTTAGTCAATGAATAGTGGGCTAACTTGCTTTTGCCAGATCTGTCGGACTCGAACATCTCCTCTAGGCTGAGCAAGATGTTCCAGGGCTCGGAACCTGGCGCTTGCGGCATGGAGGTGTATTCGCTTGCCAACCCTCGGCCAGAGGTGAGTGCTTTGTCACAGCTCTCAATGCATTGTTCGTGCATCTGTTATCTGCTTTGACCCAGCATCTCCTCAGGAGGCCAAGTTCGACGATGATAGTGGGCCAATCGAGGGAGTCATCAGCCTGGATGACGACTAGCCGATTCGAGATGATGATCAAGCATCGGGCTTTATCTCTGCCAATGCTGGCTCTCCTCTGAATAATCTGGCACCCACTACCACTCTGAATGAGGGTGAAGCAGCCTTGGAACAAGCAATGGTTGAGTCTCTTTGGTCGAGGAGGTCGGTGTCTCCAGTGCACCATCAACCAACCAAACGGGCTCGGACCTTATCATCAAGGCCATCCGACCAGGTGATCTTCAATTGCTCTGTTGGATGTTATGAAATCTCTTCTGATGTAATCCAACAAATGCTAGATGATCAGCGGGCCACCTTGGGGACTGATACGCAGAAGTTGGCAGCCCCTGCACAAACGTCTCCTCCAACGGGATCTCATCGACCCAAGCAGTCGAGCAGGTAATGCGTTCATTGAGCACCACTTGTTGTAGTTATTCTTTGACAAGCTTCAACTCGTAGTAACTCCTTATTCACAGGTTCCACTAGTGGCACTGGTCGAGAAGCCAGCTGCTGGGACTAGACCGGTCCTGGTGAAAACAGCTGTGCAAAAGAAGAACGTGAAAGCGAAGCTTCGGCTGGTGAAGTAAGTTATCTTTCCTTCTTCATGATTCTTTCCTTCTTCATGATTCTTTCTTCTTCTTTCGGAGATATCAAACAGAAAATCCCCTGCAGGAAAGTTGTGCCTAGTGGCAGCGTTGATGACGTCACCGTCGTGGCCTTATCGACCCTTAGCTTTGTTGCCGTGTCGCCACTCCTTCAATGGTGGCTCTAGCCCCGCCTCCTCTGACATTTGAAGTTGATTCAATATTTTGGTTTGTCCTGAAGCCCCAATTTTAGGTACATCTCCCAGAATAACTCTGCCATGTGCTTCGCTCTATTCCTTGCTTCGCTTCTTTGGCTCCATTCGGTTTCTTTTCATAGCATGCAATAGAAACCTTGCGCGAAGCTGAAGCCTTTTGTGAGCAAGCTCATCAGAAAGATGAACGGCTCATTGCTTCCAATCAGCAAGTGATCAAGATGAAAAACACCGAGCTGAAGGCACTCAGGGCCAACCTGGAAACTGCCAAGGCTGAGGCCAAGAAGCATAAGGGAGAGACAGAGAAGCTAAAGATTAAGAAAGTTGCTGCTGATACTGCATGGCTCAAGGCCAAAGCCAGTCGAGACGAAGCAGAAATGAACAGGAAGGCGATCGAGGTCGAGAAGGCTGCAGTAGATGAGGCACTTGCCACTCTACAGTCGGAGACCCTCGAGCACATGACCTCATCTACACGTCTCGCGACTTTCTACGTGCTTGGCCTGGTGAAGAGCCACCATCCTGACCTAGACCTCTCGATATTGCACGAAGGATTTGCGTGCGAGGTGAGCAAAGCTGCCGATCACATCGAATCCTTCGAAGACCTTGCAGAGAGGTTCGTGGCCCAGCTGGAGCTATCTCTTGATGGTGATGACGACGATGCCAACCAGGACCCTTAGGCCAAGTCATGCTGATGTAAAAACCGAATGCTTGCTATTACTGTAGTCTTTTATGATAATGCCAATTAATTTGCTTGTCCATTGTACGTTGCCTACTATTTCCTTATCAATGAAACAGAGTAGCACGAGTAGATGCAAATCTAACTTACTATCTATAGACCCTCAATAAAGCTCATACCTACTTGTACCTGCACATAGGTCTAGAAAAAATGTTCATTAAATGCCTTAGCTCCCGAACGAGTACTCGGAGAGGCCAAATATAACATAAACGCTATATTAGTTACCGTAAAACTACATGGTTTTTGCAAGTCTTCATCGACCATATAACTTAGACTCAGTAGCAAATTTGAACTTGCTGAGCAGCGCATGTAGAATCGACTAAAGGTCTCGTCTCTCGTCGTCCGCTGAGCGTTAGATGTCTGACAATCTAGTGCTCGTATGCGCACAGGATAGAATTGCTCGTTGTCTGGTTCAGATATGGCCACGTATTGGTTTTGTTTGCTGACATGCTAAGTATGCGATTGAGTAAATGCATGCAAAACATCGCATGTAAAAGAAAGTAAAGAAATTGTGCCTACAGTGCTCCACTCAATAACAGCATCGACTAGGAAATAAAACAAAGGTACAGAGTTACCTGTAGCCCCCGACTCCTTACTTGATGATATGTCATTGGGTAGGGAGTAGATTTACGTAAGCACAACGCCTAGATGTAGCCCCCGACTTTTTACCCGATAGCTGGATTGAGCAAAAAGAGTGAAGCGTTAGCATCACGGATACCTGATGTGATTTTGAACCCGTTATTCGATAGATGTATCGACCCGAGAGTGGAATCAGGTCGAGAAAAGATCGAGCGATGTAGCCCCCGACTCTCTACTCGATGGGTGCACCGATTAGATGGTAGAGCATATGCGCCAAAAAATGCATGATGTAGCCCTGACTTTCCACTCAATTGCTACATCAAGAAGAGAGCAAAGAGTAAACATCAATAATAATAGCCCTCGACCATACACTTGGGCGCATGAGCCCCCGAGCATTTTTTTTAGACCCAAAAAAAATCCAAACGGACAGAGTAGATGAAAAATATAACTCTATTGCAGTGAATGAATTTTGTTACAA
Source organism: Otatea glauca (assembly GCA_036346275.1). NCBI lineage: Eukaryota > Viridiplantae > Streptophyta > Magnoliopsida > Poales > Poaceae > Otatea > Otatea glauca. The sequence continues at coordinate 132,793 of JAYEVK010000201.1, read as the reverse complement.
TTTTCGTGCCCCTTTAGGTTCCACGTGGTACGTCATAGAGTAGCGTCTCTTCGGTTTCCGCATTCATGTGGAAGTGCAAAAGACACCTCGTGGATTGGGATCGACACAAATTGAAACGGATTCGTTGCTGCAGTATGACTTGTTCCCAGAGCTATAAATAGACGGGACTCGTAGTCGTATGCCACAACCCATCTTCTTTCTTGCCCCCTGCTCGCAACACTTTAGCTCTTCCTTCAACCGCTCCCATGTCCTTAACTCCACCATCGTCCCCATCCATGATCATCCCTGGAGAGTCCCTTCCCCCTATGCCGCTAGCCATAGTTTCTCCGGGGAGGATCATTATCTCCTCCGATGAGGAGGAAGAGATCGACTGGGAGGGTGTCGAGAGGGATGTTTGGCCAGAGGAGGAAGAAGAGGTGACCAGCAAGCTGAAGATCGCCGTCGAAGAAAATGAAGCCGCCCCTGCTCCTTTTGCAAGAGCAGATGCCACCGCTGGCACACGAGGAGAAGAAGGTGAAGCCACCGACGCCGGAGAAGGTGGTGAAGCTCAAAACAGCTTCATCAGCCTGACGCTTGCTTGCCCTCCAAGCCATCGCGGTGCTCTGAGGCTGGAGAGGTCGACTTTTCCATCAACTGGTGGCCGGGTCTTTGCATCCTCCTGTGGTCCGTACAGAGGGCGCAAGCCCATCGCGGGCACCATCCTTTTCTAGTCCCCATGGATGCAAGGGAGGCGGTGCGATACCTCCGAGGACAAGTAGTAGTAGAGTACCTACTTTAAGATGTAATAGGATAAATTTTATTAGTAAAAATTTAATGAGATCGTACTTACCTGAATTTTGGTGCAATGCACTTTCTATCCTTTTTTTATGTATGAAATCTCCTCAGTTGATCGATGTTCCACGAGTTGTCAAGTATCGCTCCTACCGATGTCGATATCCGTACCGATCCAGGTACTCCTACCGATGTCGATATCCGTACCAATCCAGGTCAAGTCACTTCGACCACCACATAGGGACCTTCCCAGTTAGGCGATAGCTTATTACGATTTTCTTGCCTCGGCACCTTTCATAGTACTAAGTCCCCAGCGATGAGCGCTCTTTCTTGGATTCTCTGGCTATGATATCTGCGCAAGGCTTGCTGATACTTGGCCGCTCAAATGGATGCCCGATCCCTGTACTCTTCGAGTTGATTTACATCGTCAGTTCGCTCTTGCTCCTGTTCCTCTTCCAAGTAGTTGTCCAATGAGGTGACCTGAACGTTAACTCAATCGGAAGCATTGCTTCTGCTCCATAGACCAAGAAAAATGGTGTTTCACCAGTGGCTCGACTACTCGATGTACGAGAAGCCCATAGCACCGAGGGGAGTTCTTTCATCCACCGGGTCGAGTAAGCCTTGAGCCTATCGAACACGCGGGTCTTGATCCCCTATAGGATTATGCCATTGGCATGTTCGACTTGACCATTACTCTGAGGATGAACTACGGAAGCGAAGCAAAGTTTGATACCCAATTCTTCACAAAATGCTAAGAAAGCATTGCTTTTGAATTGGCTACCATTGTTAGTGACTACTCGATTAGGGATGCCAAATTAAGTAACGATGCTCCTCATGAACTTCTTAGCTGCTTCTGAGGTGATGCTCCTGACAGGTTCGGTTTTGATCCACTTAGTGAATATGTTGATGGCCACGAACAAGAACTTGTATCCTCCTTGGGCTCTTGGGAACGGTCCTAAGATATCCAAACCCCAAACAGAGAAAGGCCAAGACAGAGGAATAGTTTACAGTGTCTAGGCTGGTCGGGTGGTTTGCTTAACATAAAATTGGCAGCTCTCGCACTTTTCACCAGCTCACATGCATCCTGGACGGTAGTTGGCCAATAGAACCCCTACCGAAAAACTTTTTCGACTAAGGTGAGATAGGACGCATGGTTGCCGTAGATGCCTCCATAGACATCGAGCAATATCTTATTGCCCTCTTCCTGAGTGATGCACTTCATCAAGATTCCGTTACTTCCCTTTCGGTAGAGCTTGCCATCTACCAATGCGTATAGCTTGGACTTACATGCAATTTTCTCGGCTATTGCATCATCGTCAGGGATCTCTCGACCTTCAAGGTTGGGCTTGGAATGGAGTCATCCAAGTCTACTCACATTCGAGTAGTGCAACTTCTGTGTCTACAGGTTCTGCCTTGCTGACTTGACCAAACTGTTGGTCGAGTTGGGCAGCATCTGCCTCCCGTACAGGGGAGATGAACGGTTTGAGGAGTTTCTCGATGAAAACTACTGCGAGCGTGGGCGAATGGGATGAAGCGAGCCTACCAAGTCCGTCGGCGGTGGAATTGTCACATTGTCTAATTTGCCTTACCTCGAGCCCTTCGAACTTGTGCTCTAGCTTGCGAACTTCGCTCATATATGTCAGCATGTTGTCGTCCGAGCACTAGTACTCCTTTTGCACTTGGTTTACGACTAGCTGTGAGTCCCCTTTCACGAGTAATCATCTGATGCCAAGTGACACAGCCATGTGGAGACCATTAACTAGTCCCTCGTATTTCGCAACATATTCGAAGCTTGAAAATTGAGTTGGATAACATATTTAAGTTCCTCACCTATCAGGGATTTGAGCAAGATGCCAGCCCCGAGCCCTGAAGCGTGTGCGACCCATCGAAGAACATTGTCCAGTGGTCATCGACCACCTTGTGCTCCTTTTCCTCGACATGCGTCCATTCCATGATGAAGTTCGCCAAGACTCCCGACTTGATGCTGGTTCGCAGCGTGAAATCAATCTTGAACTCGTTGAGTTCAACCCCCCACTACACGATTCACCCCATCGCCTCTCGGTTGCATACCTCCTTGAGCGGATACATCATCATAACTGTAATCTTGTGCACCTAGAAGTAGTGTCGTAGCTTTCGAGAAGTCATCAGGACGGTGTACAACATCTTTTGTACTTGAGAGTATCGCAGCTTGGTGTCATGCAGAACCTCGCTCACGTAATACACCGGCTTCTGAATCTTGGCCTTTTTCTTAGGGCAATCCAACTCAACCACCAGGACTATGCTTACTACTTGAGGGGTAGCTGCAATGTACAAAAAGAGCTCCTCTTTTCGTTAGGTGAGGTTAAAACTGACGAAGACGATAAGTACCTTTTCAGATCTTAAAAAGCTTCTTTTGCCTCCTTGGTCCACTTGAAAGTGTCCTACTTCTTGAGCAACTTGAAGAAATGCAATCCTCATTCACCCATCCGAGAGATGAATCGACTAAGGGCAGCGATGCAGTCTGTGAGATTTTGCACTACCCTCGGTGTCCACGGAGAACGTATCTGGTCGATGGCCTCGATTTTGCGCGGGTTGGCCTCGATGCCTCGACTGGACACTAGGAAACCGAGAAGCTTACCAGATGAAACGCCAAACGTGCACTTCTCGGAGTTAAGAATCATCCGATACATCCTGAGGTTGCCGAATGTTTCCTCGAGGTCGCTGATTAAGGTGTCCCGGTTTTTGACTTGACTACGATATCATCGATGTACGCTTCCACATTGCACCCGATTTAGGACTTCAAGCAGTTTTGAATACAGTGTTGATACGTAGCACCAGCACACTTTAAACCGAAAGGCATCTTAACATAACAGAATACACCAAAGGGGGTACTAAAAGTGGTTTTTTCCTCATCCTCTACAGACATGCTAATTTGGTGATACCCCGAGTAGGCATCTAGAAAACATAGCAGCTGACAGCCCGTAGTAGAATCTACTATCTGATCGATGCGGGGGAGAGGGAAAGGATCTTTAGGACAAGCCTTGTTGAGGTCGGTGTAGTCGATGCACATCCTCCACTTGTCGTTGGGTTTCTTGATGAGGACAGGGTTCGCCAACCACGTCGGGTAACAGACCTCTCAGATGAAGCCAGCCTTCAAGAGTTTGCCAACCTCCTCTTGTATGGCCTGCTTCCTGTCTTCTACAAATCTACACTGCTTATGCACCACAGGCCTGGTGCTAGGTTCCACAGCTAGTCGATGCTCGATCACCTCCTTGGGGACTCCGGGCGACGAGCTCGAGTTTTTATTTGGGATCAAGGTCCGCGCCTACCTTGATCATCTTGGAAGGCTCTAACGGGTCCAGGAACACTGTCTTAACATCTTCATCGATCTTCTTATCCTTCTTACCATCGTCGACTGAGTCTTTGGCAGCACTGTTGGACGTAGAGGCCTTATCGGTGCCCTTGGACCTTTGGCGCTTAGCTCCCTCCTCGTCAGCACTGGTTGCCGATCCACAGAGATGCTTAGCCATCTGCAGGCTCTTCCTGTTGCACCAGACCGTAGCGTACTGGTCCCCCTTGATTGCGAGGATTCCCTTTGGCCTCGGAATCTTGACGGTCTGATACGTGCAGTGCACCATGGCCATGAACTTGGCTAGCATTGGGCGGCCTAGGATCACGTTGTAAGCGGTCTCAAAATCCACCACGTAGAAGAGGATCTCCTCGGTGCAAAAATTGTCTGGTGTGCCGAACGTGACTAGCAGCTCGATCCGACCAAGGGGCATCGAAGATGATCGCGGAGTTATGCCATGGAATGGCTCAGCTCTGGCCCTGATCTCTGTCCGGGGGACCCCTATGTTCTCCAGCGTCTTTGCGAAGATGAAATTTAATGAACTCCCCCCATCGATCAAGGTCCGGGTGACCTTAACGTTGACGATGGTGGGCTCGACCACCATGGGATATCAACCCGGATGTGGGACCATGGCTGGGTGATCCGGCTGGTCGAAGGTGACCGGTACTTTCGACCACTTGAGGAATCTGGGGAGAGCTGGTGTAGCCAGGTTGACCTCCCGCTCGACTGCCTTGTACTGCCTTTTGGACTCGTACATGGCAGATCCCCCGAAGATGTGTGCCAGCTTGTGAACAGCCCCACAATATTCGGGCTCGTCGTCTTGGGGCTTCTCTTTGGCTTGCTCAACCCCACGCTCGGTGAGGGCAGCCTTGAGTTTCTCCTGGACCTTCTTGCTGATCACCTGACATTCGTCGAAGTCGTGTTTATCCGTGTGATGGACTGGACAGTATTTGCCTCTCCCACAGCTTCGACCCTTGTTGTCACCAGTGTTACGCTCCTTGCCTCTTTCAAGCGCGGCTACAGTGGAATCACCTTTGCGTTTTTCCCCGTGGTTCTTATTCCTCTTCGCCCCCTGCTTGGACGACTCGGGCTTATCGTCGCCAAACTTGGGGTTGTCGAGATGGTCTCGAGCCTCCGCACGTATTGCGTATTTATCTGCCAACTCGAAGAGCTCCTTGGTGGTTCGGATCTTTCGAGTGGACAACTTTCCTTTCAACTCCCTATCCTTGACACCGTTCTCGAAGGCGACTATGACATCCTCATCCGAAATGTCAGGGATCAAGTTACGTCTGTTGCTGAAGCGTCAGATGAAGCCACACAATGACTCACCTGGCTTTTGTATCACCTGATGCAAGTCGCTGTGTGTTCCGAAGCGTTCATACGTGCCTTGGAAGTTGGCGATGAACTGGGCTCACAACTCCGCCCATGTGGATACTGACTGAGGTGGGAGGTTGAGCAACCAAGACCTCGCCGTACTATCCAAGGTGGTGAGCAGGTAAATGGCCATCACCTTCTCGTTTCCCCAGCAGCCCTCATGACTGTAGTGTAAATCTGCAGCCACTCGACGGGGTTGATTTTTCTTGAGTACTTCTCGACAGGGCATGGCTTGAATTTATCCCTCCACCTTATTGCGCGAAGCTCAGGGGTGAAGGCCTTGCATCCTTCATCGATATCCTCAGGGGTCACCTGCCACAGACCTTGTCGAGGAGGGAGCCTACGTCATGCAGGCGAGCGGCTTCTCGAGGGCGAAGATTCGCCCCATTGGGCCCGACGCGTGGGAGATTGGGCCCTCGAAGGTGGGGACTCGTTTTCCCGTCGCTCGCAATCTTGTCGGTCGCATTCCGCCCTTTGATCATGAAGGACGTCTCACAAATCATGCCGGCCGTGAGGAATACGACCTCAAAGATCCTTGGGACGTCCCCGATGGGGGTTGGTGCGAACCGACCGGGAAGCGTGTTGATTGGAACTAGCTACCATCGATCCTACTACTCGATGGCGGTGGAATGGTCCCGACTGCTCGACTACGGGTGCCCTGTTGGCTGGGGCGTCCAATCCTCGAGTTGGCTGCTCGAGCGGTCTGGGCTTGCGCTGCATCGAGCAGCGTCTTCATCTGGTCAAACACTGGAGTCATCGGGTTGCTTGGATCCAATGGCGGAAGAGATTTCAGCAACATGTGAGCGCACTGGACATTTGCCTCAGGGGTGCTAAAGATGTCACTGTTGTGTCTCTGGTGGGATGCTGCTCTTGGAGTGCAGCCGGTCCTGCCGTTGTGGTCGAGCTGTTGAGGAATTTGTTGTCCCTGAAGATCCCGCGCCCGCGGGTGGGGAGTCATCGGATCATCAAGGTCAAGTTGCCTCAAAAGATTGGCCACGATCCCGGCTATGGCCATGGCTACTAGATCACACTGATGATCTGTGGTGTTGGGAGCAACATCGTTTGCAGGATCTTGAAGCGGATGTAGGGGGATTTGTCGTCCTTGACCCTCTGCGGTGTCTGCCCTTGGGTTCCTTTTTTGGGAACTACCGGAAGTAGCACCGTTGTTGGCTCCGGCCATGAACACGCATCGATCTGTCATGCTACTGCCCTAGATGCTGTGGCCGTCGCTTTCGCCTTCACTCTCCGTGTCGACGCACATGAGGACATTGGGCTCCATCGGGTCAAAGTCGATGAATCCTAGCTCTGGGCATGGATCCCAAGAGCAGGACTCAACGAAGCCGATGTGTACTAGATCTCCGCTCGGTCCCCATCGATAGAGCATGGTTCCGAAGGCGATCTCACATCCGATCGTAGGTGCTTGGTCAATGGCGGTGACCGAGTGAAAATTGTCGCATGGGCAGTTGCCGAAAAATCCGATGTGAGCGTGCACCGAAGACATGCTTGATCTGCAAAAAATAGTTGAAGGCCCCTACCTGGCGCGCAAACTGTCGAAGGTTAGAAATCGACAATAAACTTATACTTTTGGGTACCTTCGGGTTAGCAAAGTCAAGCACAAAATCGGAAGCACACAATGTAGACAGGTTCGGGCCCCTGACGGAGTAACACCATACTTCCTATATGGATGATATGTATATGGTGGATGAAATACAGAGCAATGTGTCTAGCCTTAGTTACAAGGAAGATCGAACTCAGGCTAAGGCTAAGCTATGGATGGAGGTTGACGAAGCGTCAGGTAGTCGACTCCTGGTTGCTCTGCGCAAAAGCTCTCAAAGTCTTCTCCTTGTCTGGTCTGGAAGGCTCTCTCCCTTGAGGACCCCTACCCTTGGCCTTATATAGTCGGGGTAGCCTAATCTCAAGTCGAGTTGTAATCGGTTTGGAGTACCAGATCGTAGCCGATGAGAAATCCATCGTCACGTGATCTTCGTAGCATATCCAAACTTCCCTGAATATGAGGCGTACTTGAGTTGGTTTCCTCGTAACGGGAACTTGATCAAGTCCTTCCTAATATGGAATTATTCTTTTCGTGTATATCTTATCTCGCAGAATAGGGCCTGAGATATCTGGAGTTTCTGTACGTCGTTAGGAAATATCCTTCGTGTATCATGCACGTGCTCTACACCATATTTAGATATTCGACAACGGGAGGCGCCCTCCCGCTGTAGGGGAGCACAAGAGGGGGCTAGAGTTGCAATTTAGTTCAGGAGGAAGCTAGATTAGGTTAAAAAAAAGGTAAGGAGGCTAAAATGTGATCACTTCCGTAGAAGGATCAAATGACTTGTTAGCCCACAAACTTTGCTAGACCTACATCTAGGCTTCCTCTAGCTTCCACCTAATAGTACTTTGATACAAACGGAAGCACTCATATGCTCCATCTAGCTATAGAACTATATTGTACCAACGCCACAGTAATAATGCTTGTCTCATAAGACAGAAGATATATAAGACCATCTTCAACAGTGTTCCTTAAATCTGGATCCCTATATCCCTATATACAAAATTCTCTAAAAAGATTCTTTTCCTATATCTCTTCCCTCTCCAACACCATTCTCCAAATTCCACTATCTATTTTCTCCATCCTATATTATAATGATATTTCATAACTGCCATATGACGACCTGGATGACAATCTCCGGCACGTCGGGTTGGCCTAGATGAGGGCCACGGCGCTTGGCGTCACCGACTTGGCGGCGTCCATGGCCATAACTCCTCTCCTCTTCCTTGTCTACCCCACCTACATCTCGATCGAGTTGTCTCTCGAAAGATTTCACAGAGGCGGTGGCGGAAACGCTTTCCAGTTGCGCGAGCGAGGATGAGATTTACGTGATTCAGAACCCAAGCGATGGCGACGCGGCGCGCGAGCGGAGAAGAAACCCTTGCCGGTCCTCATGGATGCTGGAGTGCTGCAGCCGTTGCTCCTAGCCGATGGGGAACTGGATGGGGAAGGGAGAGAGAGTTCTGTAATTTCGGGAGTCTCTTTCCCATCCTCAAAAAATGGGGGAGCTGATAGATAATTTGTTGGAGCTCATACAGTACTCCTGGTTCTTCAGATTTTGCGGAAGGAAATGAGATAGGGAGGCTTTGGAGCTGGCCTAAGCCACGGATTTAACATTTCTTAGCATGTGCATGCAATGCAGTCGGGTACACTGATGTCAGAACGTTTTCTGTGTTCCCAACATTTTTGTATTATCTGTGCTCTTATTTTTCGGAAAATGGTTTAAATATTTATGAAAATTTCTAAAAAAATATTCGTAGGTCGGGTATATTATAATATAGTATTACAAAAAAGTTCAAATATAAATTCGATTTACACAATGAGTACCAAAAAAGACAAATTCTACTAAAAAGGAAATCCAAAATACAAAAAGATAAAAGTTACTATTGACTAAAATTTGTCTTTTATTTCTAAATGTGTAGGTCAAATTTATATTTGAAATGTTGTGAAACGATGGTTACATCGTACCCAGTCTATATAAAGTTTTTAGATATTTTAATAACTGTTTGTACCGTTTTTCGAAAAGTAAGAGTATAGTACAACACTCGTTGGGAGCACTGTATATTTTTTCACTATGTACCGTCCACGGCCTGCGCTGAAAAGTTCACTGCAAAAGAAGCGCCAGGACAATAATCATAACATGCTCATCAGGAAATGGAAATTTTACCATTTTACCGCAGTCAGTGACTCGTTTGCGTAGTACCGGTTTAAGCTTCAGGCAGCCACACCAGATTGGGTTATTATCTGCTCACATCTCCCTGCTCATAGCTAGCAGCGGTAGCCACAGCCCACAATCCAGAGCACGCACCATAGACGGTACTGCCGAGCATTGCTGCGTTCCGGGCTTCCGGCATGGCAGCGTCGGCGCCAGTGGAGGTCGGCGCACAGGGCACCATTGGCTCGCTGTTGTGCCGGGAGATCGAGTACCTCAGGAAGATGGAGGTCGCCAGCCATGGCCACGGCAAGAAGAGCAATAAGGCTGCTGCTAATGGAGGAAGCCCCAGGAGCAAGGCACGGTTAGCGTGGAAGAAGGGTAGAGGCAGCGGGGCGTTCTTGCCCAGCATGTGCTCGTCGGCGGAGGTGGCGGAGGCCTCCGGGAGCGGCTGCGGCGAGCCGGCTGCCAGGGTCCGGTACCGGCATCTGGGGGAAGAGGGGGATTCTTTGCCTCAAGACTAGGCATGCAAGCAGAGGTTAAGGGTGTATTGCATTAACGCTGCATCTCATCAGATCTGAAGAGATGTGTCTTAGTGTATCTGCGTATGCATGTCCATTGATTCATTCTATCCTTCTTCGCCTTTTGTTCAGTGCTGGTGTGTCGTGGTATCAAGGTATGTCATCTGTAACGAGTCTTGTAGCGAGCAGTACATGAGCATTTTGGGATTTGATGTGCTGCAAGGAAGGACATTCTTTCTTAGTGGCCATTTGTGAATTAGTTGTGAATTTGTGACGTAGACCTGTGAAAATATATCTATTGACTCTTTTTCAACTTCTCTTCATATGACTGCTGGTGTTTCGATCTTTCGATCATCAAATCAGTCCATATGCCCATCCTGCTGCTTTAGAATCAGACTAAATGCTTCTTCAACGAAGTAATTTTCTGAAATTGAGCTCAAGTGCTGCACTTTGTAGACTGGAGGACAGTGCCACTGACATACCAATACAGACATATCTTGAATTGGATCTAAAATGTGACTTCTCTTGAACTGTCATATAAGCTGGATTATCAACTATATATAGGATGGCCTAAATGCCCAATATTGCAACTAAGTCTATATCTATACTAATCGGAGGCTCTCCTAAAAGTCCACACCTTAATCCTAGGGTATAAAAGTCTAGAAATTCCCATATTAATCAGATAAAAAGAAAAAAAGATTAGAAATTCCCACATTAATTGAAAAAAAAGGAAAACTATACGACCAAAATCAACAACCAGAGAGGAGGGGATGAATAGGAGCCAAATAAAATTTTTCTAAAAAAATTTAAACCACTTTTCTATCTAAAAGAGCGAATCAAAAAACTCAGTCAGACCGGCACTACTGCAAGCCAAAGTTTGGTACTATAGGATGAACAGTAAAATCGACACTACCGCAAGCAAAAAATCCGGTACTACCGGATGAACAGTGCAAAACTGGTACTACCTGATGAATAGTAAAATCAGAATGAATAGGAAATTTTGCATGATTTCAAAACCAAGAATCGATATAACTTTTGATCGACCGATCCAAATCCCATAAAAACTTGCATGCACCTTCCTATTGATGTCACGAAACTATTTCAATCATCAATCAAATAGATTGACATTAAAATTCCGATCTTTTCAAATCACGGGAAGGTTGCACCAAAACCGGGTCAAAAGCACAAATGTTGATCTGAGCTTGCTCGTGGGCTAAATATGAACTTGTTGATCTTTAATGATATCCCGCAAGTCATAGCAAGCTAAACCAACAAATAAACAACCCCCAAATTCTTAAAAACAAGACCTTTTAAAAATCTTTCTCCTTAAGCCAAAACCGGGTTTCTTGAGAAAACTTTAGAGAGGAAGTGAGGCGATGGTTGGAAGATTGGAACAAGACCTTCTCAGGGTATTTCCATAAAAAAAGCCATCCCACCACTCCAAAACATTGGAGAAGAGGAAACTCGAAAAATATCAAGAACACGATGTTGCAAGCACAACTTGAGCAAGAACAAGTTCTAATAGATCTTGCTGGGTTGGGACATATTCTAGATGAACTCATCAACTTCTTATGCGTCCTAGATTCAATAGAAACACAACAAGTAGAAGGAAGGGAAGCAAAGCTCAAGTTGCATAAAAGAACCAAGCAAAAATACAAGAAATAAAATAAATTTCAGAACGTAGATGAACTTGGACCCTGCATTGCTTTGAGAGGAATAGTTACAAAGACACACTTCATGGTGGGCAAAACTCAAAGGAGAATAAGGAAACTAAAAACCCTTCTCTAAGACTTCGTATGGAGGCATCCCTCCACTCTTAGATGATCTTCTTGGTCTTCAAGAAACCTCATCAATGGTTGAGATTCACTTTCTCACTCATACATAGGCTAACCCGCAACCTAACAACATAACGGGTTTTAACCATACACTTGAATGCTTCTCAAAGCGCCACTTAAGTTTAAGATCCAATAACCCTTTAACACTAACTTAACATTTACTCCACCCACGAACCCTTGATCCAACGATCCTCCTTCACTTAAGTAAGGCTTAAGTTAGCATCCCATCCATCCACTTGTCATCCCGGCTTGCAGTAACTCCTTGGCCTTAGTTATCTTATAGCGTCACCTTGACCGTCTGGACCTCAGCTCTCCTAGCCTAGTCCCGGTCTCCTTTGCCTCACCATGATCTAACTCCAAAGTCCTGCAACCATCTCAGACAAGCAAAACATCACATATCATTGCTCAACATAATATGTAACATGTAATCAATACCAGTATCAATTCCCAATTAAATGCATCGCTCAAGCTCACTAGGAAGGTCAGTCAGACCGACAGTAGCCCAAAATTGCAAATTCAATTTTCTAAGCCCGAAACAAACTCACACAAATCGACACAAGCCTAACAAGTGTTAAATACTCATCACACATCCATGGTTTGACCTCCACATAGTCTTACAATCTCCCCCTTGACGAGTATATGGACAAACACCAAAAAGGCATCAAATTGAGCTTGTTTTGAAGTAAATGCAATTTTAGTTATAAGAGCCTCACTAGTGTAAGATTGAGGATGCCGACTAGAGGGGGGGTGAATAAGCAGTTTTAAAAATTATGTCTTAAAATCACTTTGGCCAAAACCTATTTTATATGTGGAAGCGTAAATCAAATGGTTTTGTCCAATCAAGCCTAAGTCGTCTAGTCTCAACTAAGTGCACCAACAACTAAGTCTATGATCAAGGTTTGCAATCCTAGGTTGATAAGTAAGCAATTTAATTCCAGGAATATAAATTGCAAGAATGTAAATCAGTAATAGAAATGAAAGACCATGTGGAGGTCTACCCATGTTTGTGATGAGTATTTGACTAAATTTGAGCTTGGTATGCTCTGGTTTGAGTTTGATTTGAATTGGATTTTCAACTTGAAGCAATTTGAGCTCTGTTGGAATTTGCGGTGCTACCAGCTATGGTAGCCCAGTGCTATTGGGCGAGCGGTAGCACCGACCCTCAGAGCGGTGTGTAAAAACTCGAGAAGGTGTTTTTGGGAGTTACAGCGCACCTGGTGATACGGCCATGGCGGCCGGTGCTACTGACCGAGCAGAGTAATCGGTCTCAAGAGCGTGTGAAAATTCTAGAAGGGTGCATTTTTGGGCATTGTGGCAGTCCGATGCTACTGCCTATGGTAGTCCGGTGCTACCGGGGTAGCGGTAGCACCGGCCCAAATGCTCGGTGTGGAAATTCCAGAGAGGGTCTATTCTGGTTTTGGGATGAAGGGTGATGCTACCAGCCAGGGGGCGGTAGCACTGGCTCTGATGAGCGTGAATGATACAAAAATTGTGATTTTGAGAATTTAATTGCATATCTTTTTGGATGTTGCTATGTGATGGGTTTTCCTTATTTTTTATGGTTGCAGGACGACGGGTTTTGATCATGGTGAGACGGAGGATAACCGGGACTAGGCAAGGAGCGTCAGAGGTCCAAACAGTCGAGGATTGCCGGAAGATGATCGGAGATGGAGTCGGTGCAAGCCAAGAAGACAAGGAAATGATGAGATGCTAGCTAAACGCTGCGCGGATCAAGGAGGGGCCGTCGGATCGCGGTCTAGTTGATAGGATAGCGGGTCTAGTAAGTGTGCTTTGAAAATCGTGCAAGAAAACCCAATTTGTTTGGTGGGTTTTGGGTTAGCCCTTGCATGGTTGTGTGAGTGGGTCAATCCTAACACTTGATGGAGTGCTCTAGGGTTGAGGGACTCATCCAAGGGTGGTAGGTGGCCCAAGAGTAGTATAAATAGAGGGGGAGGGGTGGCCTTCCTATTTTTGAAGGTTTTAGAGGTTTTGTGCTCCTTTGAGCTATACCCACTTTGTTGTGAAGCTTTGTAAACCTCCCTTCCAGAAATGCAAATCATTTTACCTTATACTTGAATTTACTTTATGCATTTAAATTCCGCACTTAAATTCTTGTAATTTACATTCATGTAATTTGGATTTGCCTCCCCTCCTTCCACATGCTTTTGGATTTGCCTCCTCTCCTTCCAAAATGCTTTTGCTTCTTGTGCCGAGGATGTTGATTGATGTATGAATCTTCTTCAGATCATATCCTAATCATCTAGGCAATCCTTGCATCTTTTCTTGCAAGAAACCGATCTTGTGTTCTTGAGTGAATCATTTTTCTAGATCGTGTTTGAGGGGTTTTTGACTTGTGCTCTTACTTGCTATGACATGTGGGAGGTCCTCTAAGGTCATCTTGATCATCAAAACCCCACGAGTAAGTCTTAGATCGAGTTCTTGAGTTTTTGCTTAAACTTGGTGTGTTCTTCCTTCACGGGTAAAAAAGTCAGAACTTTGATGTCAATCCTTGTGATTGAAGGTTGGAATGAGTTCCTGACGTCCTTAGGATTACATCTACTAAGTTTCATGAGTTTTTGTCCAGCCGATCAAAAGATTCATCAAGATTTGCTTTTGAAGCTCATGCTGGTTCTTCAGGTGTTCTTGAGCCCAATGCTACCACCCTTGGTGCGGTGCTACTGATCTCTGGTGCTACTGGCCTCCCAGCGGTAGCACCACCCATACAAAACAGCTAGCTCATTTCACTTGCTTCCTTTGAGTGTTTCTCTTTGAGGGCTTGTTTGGAGTATTTTAAATGAGGGAAATTTTATTTGGGATCATTCATTCCCCCTATGATCGCTATCTCAGTCTTTCAATTGGTATTAGAGCCGATTTTGCTCTTCCATATATCTTGATCGGTCTCAAGAGCCATGACATTGGACAAGTATTCCACCAAGCCTCCTATTTTCTCAAGAGTTGATTTTCCATTTTGGAAGTCCCGAATGGAGTCGAATATCACTGCCCAGGGCTTCCTGATATGGCAGAAGGTGAAACTCCCGTATGAGGTTCCCGCCGATGAAAAGTCATGGCCGGCAATATGGCTGACGTTGAGGTGAACGCTAAGATAAGGAACATCCTCATACAGGGTCTTAGTTGCAGTGAATACGATAGGATTTCTCACCTCCGTTCTACTCATCAGATTTGGGTGACCCTCGATGCTTACCATGAGGGCACCACTCAAATCAAAACAGTGAGATATGACCAATTCAAGTGTGGCCCCAACCACAATCGAGCGAACTGCCCCAAGCTGGAGAAGGGCAAGAACGACGCCGGCGGTTCGAGAAAAACGACTACACCAATAAAAATCGCAACAAGAAGCCTCCAGCTCGCGAACCGGCATGTGAGAAGAAGTACTGCAACTTTTCAAAGAACAAGAAGCTATTCCACCGCATCCTCGCCACACGCGATGACATCAACTTTTCCGACACGGAGACCTAGAGCGACGAAGATGAGGATGATCCACAAGAGAAGAAAAGCGGCGATGACTTCACCGGCATGTGCTTCATGACGGTCGCCAACGGCATCAGCGACTCCGAGCTCTACAGCGACACTGACGATGTACCCTCCTATGACCAGCTCAATGAAGCTTTCTGCAAACTAGGGAAATTTCATGCTAGAGCTATGTGTACGAAGCTTGAGAAGGAAGTAGGTACCTTGACTCGGGAGTTAGCTTATCTTAGATCTTCTCCCTCCCGAGTCACTGATGACTGTTCTTTGTGTGATGCCTTGCTTGTGGAGCTAGAGAACCTAAAGACTATGCATGATAGTGTGTTATCTGAACTAGATAGTCCTAGGTTGAAGAATGCTAGCAATGAATCTGTTAATGCTATGTCTTTAGATGCTAGTTTTCTTCATACTCACTCTACTCTCTCATGTGAAAATTGCCCTAAATTACTTGCTGAGATTGATGCCATGAGCACTCACCTTAGGAAGCTCTCAACTAGAAATGATGAACTTAAAATGCATGCTTCTAAGGATCCAGTCAGCTCATGTGAGGGCTGCAAGCAACTAAAACTTAACAATATCAAGTGTGCTAAACTTGCTAAGGACATACTAGTTAAGTCACAGGAAAGTTGCTTGCGATGTGTTGTGATTGTGGGGGACTTGGATGAAATCCAAGTCGAACTTAGGAAGAATCTTGAGGCCCAGACCCATAGGATTACAAATACTCCTTGCATTTTGTGTGAGGCCCTCAAAATTGAGGCGGCCGTGCTGAGAGTGAAAAATGCACTTGCTGATAGTTATTCTCTTCCTGATTTTTCTTCCTCCTCTCTGTTAGTGTTATGCCCTTGAGGCAATCATTTAGATGATTGTAACATGACTATGTTTATGAATAATAATATGATTATTGGTCCAATGAATGTATATCATTGTATTGATCTACAAGTATGTGACTTGATTATGAAGCTCTTTACTTAATGATGTAATTCGATAAATATCTTTGATCGGATATCATCGTATAGGACTACGATGAATAGATCAGCACATGTAGTGATCGATGATCATGCTTCATAGATCATGGGATATGGAGATATCATCTCTACATTGTGGACTATGTTGAAGAACATGGGTTAGATAGACCCGCTATGGGACATCGCGAGAATGTTTCATTCTTATGTGTCATCGTGTATCTCATACCTAGAAGATGTATGATCCTTAGACCCGAGATTGTCATATTCCCTACATGTGTAATAGTTTTCCTTGGGGCTATCAAACACTACTTCCTAACCTGGATAGTTATAAAGGTAGCTTTCATGTTTACTATGAAACGTGCAGAGGGAAGTGAGCGATAAGATGGAATTTGCCACTCCAATGAAACGGAGATATATGACAAGGCCACTCGTGTGATATGATTAAGAAAGTGCATGGCCATGCCGTGATTGAGGAGTCAATCACAACTTATTAATATATCACGGATACGAGAGATGGATTGAATCATCAAAGGATGACATGCTTCTCCTTGAGATCAATCTTCATATACTTGGCAAAGGGATTATTACATGAGTTCTTTTGATAGGTTCTGCTCGATTTGATCACGGTATGTTTGGGAGTTGGCATACTTTGCAAGAAGCCGCTACCAACTATTGGATTGAAAAGGAGTTTTCCGAATCCATGTCCAAACGTATGTGAACTGCAGGTCACACACTTAATGGGTCGGGACGCATTAATTTGGATTGGATCCGTAATTAATGAACCTCGTGGGCTTAGCATCTTTGGTGGGCCTGGTTTAGGTTTCATCTCGTGGCTATATAAGGAGGGGAGGAGGAGGCGCAGAGAGTGCTTTCCACGGTTTAGGTTTGATTCACTTGAAACCCTAGCCTCCTCCTCTCGCGCCTCGCCGAGCGACTAGGTGCTTGCACACACGCGCGCTGCGTTCCATCTCTGGACGTGTGGACTATCTGCGGTGACGCTGCTGCGATCGCGGCGTGGGAGGACGATCCACGGCGGCGAGGACGATCCACTACATCGACGCAACGATCGCGGCGAGGATTTAACCACTACATCGACGCGAAGGATTCCGCAATCGCGCGTCTAGTGGTAATCTTATCTATGATCCCCTTCTTGCGAGTAGCTTTCTGGTTGCGCGGTAGTTTTTTTTTTTTGTGCTAGCGTAGCATACCGCGTTTCCCTTCACTCTCTTCCTTGTTCTTCATGTGCCACTTTCTTCCGGTAGTATGAGTATCTCATGAGCACTCTCGAGAAGTTTGTAGAAGGAAAGAAGAAGCTCAATCTCATTTTAAACCAATCCAAGATTAGCCGATTTAATCAGGGTCTAGGATTTGACTACTTGGAGCACGCTCGGGCGCATCCTCCCACCATTGTGTGTGGCTCCAAGAGTGGTGAGATTGTGGTAGCTCTCAGGGTGAGTACCACTGTGTTTGGATCTACCGAGGTTATCCATGGGATCTCTGATCATAAGGTTGCTCCTCCTGCTACTTCTACCTCTGGTAAGGCGAAGTATACATCACCTTCTGTCAGAAGGATGGATATTTGGTAGATTTCTGCTTCAGGCGTGCCAAGATCTCAAGGCGTGAGCGTATTCATGATCTTAGAGGTATTCAGGGTCATCCCCAGACTCTGAGTGCCTCTAAGGCTCGCACCGCTGCTAGACAGGTTAGAGAGTCGTCTATTCTTGGGTAGAATCCGAGACTCGGTTTTCATGTTGTTCAGTCAAGTTCTCATCCTGGAGCTGCTCATGGTCAGTCTTTCCGCCGTCCTCTTGATATTCCTTATTTTCCCTATCGAGGTAGATATCAGCGGCGTGAGATGTTTCCTAGTAGGAGATTTGTACAACCTCACTGGGATGGTCCAGTTTTTGTACAACGACAGGCCAACCCAATTTCAGCTCCCAGATTTCCTGCTAGTGTTGTTCCTGATCTTGTGAGAGTTGAGCGTCAGAGAGACACTAGAGTCCAGTCTTCTTCTGTGGATGGTACTCTGAGGCATCATGTGGTTTAGTATTGGATTCCCAGGTCTTCACTTTATCGCAGTACTGAGTCATCTCTCTTTCTTGTGTCTTGATCAGGTTCATCGGATGGGGAGGGAAGAGGTTTGGATTGTTGACTCCAGTTGTTCTCGACATATGGCCAGAGACACTAGATGCTTCTCTTCCCTAGTCCGAGCTCCCGGTGATGAGTTGATCACTTTTGGGGATGCTTCTTCAGGTAGAGTCATTGCCAAAGGTACCGTCTGCATTAATGAAAATTTAATTATTAAGGATGTTGCCTTAGTGAGTAAGCTGCAATATAATTGTCTTTCTGTTTCTCAGCTCATTAATGACTCTTTCGAGGTAAGCTTTAAGAGTAGTGCCACTAGAATCCTCGATTAATTAGGAGGGTTAGTTTGCGGGATTTCTATATTAGGGAGAGTCTTTTGTGCTGATTTTTCTGTTTCTTTTGGAGACTCTCTTCGTTGCTTGATTGCGTCTGAGTCCCGTGATCTCTCCTTATGGTATAGGAGACTTGGTCACATAGGCTTCAATCACTTGACTAGAGTTAGCAACCACGATCTCATTCGTGGTTTGCCTATACTCAAGATGGTCAAAGACTTAGTTTGCTCTCCTTGCCAATATGGCAAGATGGTTACTGCTTCTCATCCTCCAGTCACTGTTGTGATGACTGATGCACTAGGACAGCTTTTACATATGGACACTGTTGGTCTAGCTAGAGTGCAGTCAGTGGGTGGGAAGTGATATGTTCTTGTCATTATTGATGATTTTTTGAGGTATTCTTGAGTGTTTTTCATGGCCTCGAAGGATGAGTCTTTTACCCATTTCAGGGGTTTGGTTCATAGGTTGTCTCTTGAGCTCCCTGGTGCCTTATAAGCTATACGTAGTGCAAGAACTCCTACGTTGAGAGTTTCTATATGGAGTTTGGCTTAGAGCATCAGTTCTCCTCTCCCTACGTCCCTCAATAAAATGGCGTAGTGGAAAGAAAGAGCAGGACCCTGGTTGAGATGGCCAGAACGATGCTAGACGAGTACAGTACTCCTAGGAAGTTTTATGCTGAGGCTATAGCTACTGCTTGCCATGTTTCTAATCGCATATTCTTGAGAGCGCATTTGCATTGCTCTTCTTACGAGTTGAGGTATGGGCGAAAGCCCAATGTTTTTCATTTTCATGTGTTTGGTTGCAAGTGTTTTATTTTGAAGTCTGGTAACCTAGATATATTTGAGACTCATTCTTCTGATGGTATTTTTTTGGGTTACTCGACTTCTTCTCGTAGCTATAGGATCTGGAGTTGCGATGCGCATAGGATCATAGAGACCTGCGAAGTGACCTTTGATGAGGCTAGCCCAAGAGTTAGGCCTGATATTTCAGGCTCTTCTTCCCTCTCCGAGACCATCTTTGTAGAGGATGAGGATGATGGAGATGATAGTGTTCCACCTGATCCAGTCCCCTCTACACCTGAGGTGCCTCTTGTTTCCATTTCTGCACCTCAGGGAGACCAGCCCTTACCTTCTGACTCTCATGCAACTAGTGGCTCTGATCTACCTCTTCTGTGCATAGGGTAGAGGCCACTTCTGCTTCTGGACCTCCTCGCCATATTTAAAGACATCATCCACCTGATCAGATCATTGGTGATCTATTTGAGTATTCACTCGCTAAAAATTGGGTTTGTCCAGTTTCTACCTCCACTCAGCCTTTGTTGCCTCCTTTGAGCCAAAGGATGTTTCTCATGCATTATCCGACGAGTCATGGATTAATGCTATGCATGAGGAACTTGAGAACTTCGAGAGGAACAAGGTTTGGCAGCTTGTCGAGCCTCCATCTGGTCATAATGTCATTAGGACCAAGTGGGTATTCAAGAACAAGCAGAGTGAGGATGGGGTTGTCATTAGAAACAAGTCTAGGCTAGTGCACAGGACTTTTCTCAGGTTGAGGGTCTTAACTTTGAGGAGACCTTTGCTCCTGTAGCTAGACTAGAGACTATTAGGATCCTGCTCGCATTCTCTACATCCAAGGGCTTCAAGCTTTATCAAATGAATTTCAAGAGTGCATTCCTCAATGGGTATATTGAGGAAGAGGTGTATGTCAAGCAGCCTTTAGGATTCAAGAACGCCAAATACCCAAACCATGTTTTCAAGCTTTATAAAGCTTTGTATGGAATTAAGCAGCCCCTAGAGCTTGGTATGAGAGGCTTAAGTCCTACCTTCTCAGTCATGGTTTCAAAATGGGTATAGTAGACAAGACTCTATTCATCAGACACCAGGATTCTCGTTTTCTTCTCGTCCAGATTTATGTGGACAATATTATCTTTGATGGCTCTTCGCACTCTCTTGTGTCTCAGTTTTCAAATGTGATGAGCATAGAGTTTGAGATGAGCATGATGGGCGAGTTGAGCTACTTCCTCGGCTTCCAGATCAAGCAGACTCAGGAGGGCACTTTCTTTCATCAAGGCAAGTACATCCGAGGCCTCCTGGGGAGCTTTGACATGTCTGACGAGAAGCCAATGATGACTCTTATAGCCACCATTGTTGTCCTCGAGCCAAATGAGGATGGTGAACCTGCTGATCAGAAGGAGTTCCGGAGCATGATCGGCTCCCTCTTGTATCTCACTGCCTCGAGGTCGGACATACATTTTGTTGTGTGTCTATGCGCTCGATTTCAGGCTTCTCCTCACGCCTCTCATGTTCTCTAGATGAGATCGACCTTACGGGACTTTGGGTTAGAGATAGAGAGTGTGCCACTTTTCTGTGACAACACTTCTGCTATTTGCATTGCGAAGAACCTAGTGCAGCATTTCTGGACCAAGTATATTGATATTAGATATCACTTCCTTAGAGACCATGTGGATAAGGGTGATATCGCACTTCAGTTTGTAGAGAGTGACCACCAGATAGCCGATATCTTTACCAAGTCTTTGGATAGCTCTAGGTTTATTGCCTTGAGCAGTGAACTTGGAGTCGTGTGCCCTTATGGCCTATCGTGAGGGGGAGCTGGTTTATATATTATGTATTATATATGTTTTCTTCCAGTATTTCCTTTCTTTTGCTTTTTCTGGGTGTTATTGAGCTTATTTCTAGAGTTTAGTTCACTTCACTTAGACTTCTGACATGCTTTGCATGGACCTCTCATCTTATGCTATAGGTTGCTATCATGCACAATTAGCTGTTCTCTCTTCTCTCTAGGTTGAGTTCCCTCACAGTCTTATAAGTCTAGCAGTTGTTGGGCCCCCTGGATAGACAAGGTCTATATGCACTCCTTATCTTGAGATCTAGAGTCAGCTTCCCTATGTTAGTCATTGGGGGAGAAAAGAGCGAGTTTGAGCTGTAGTGTTCTTTACTATCTTTTCTATGCTCTATAGCCACCCAGTTTGCAGTTTTTTGACTTCTTCTCCTCATTTTGTGTTTCTGGTTTCCATTGAGTTCAGTTGGACATTTCTTGAGCTTAACTTTGCTAATAACTCAACTTGAACCAGATTTGTGCTTAAAATTGATTCACCTGTTGAGGGGAGTTTGGGAATCTGCTTCATGCATTGCATATAGACTTTATTTTCTATTTTATGAGCTTTGTCTATTATGCAAATGAGCTTTTATTCATGTTATGCACCATGCTCTTTTATGAAGAAAAATGCTAGCTTAGATATGTCCAAGTTCACTTTGTCTTGCTAAGCTTGTTAAAATTTGAAAATTAAAGCTTTAAATGAAAACTTGATGAAACATGTTGCTTTTACTTGATAAGTTTCTTCTTTAGGTGTATTTGCCATGATTTGTAAAATTTTGGATTTCTCTAAAGTCCCTATAGCAACTTGGGTGAAACTTCTTTGATCCATACTTGAGTCCTTCTTTTGCTCATAAATCAATGTGCTAAAATAAAAATTAAGCACAAATGACTCTATTTGTACGCATTAGACTTAACACCTTACATTCACAAGATAGCCTCTCATTGCACTTGGGATGAACTTGGAATGTATCGTGTACGACCAAGACTATTCTCTTAATAGTTCATCTTGAGATGGTCGAATATGGCTTGAGTCAATTGCTTTAAAAACAATGCAAATAAAAAAACTTAAGTGGGTAAAAAATGCAAATAATGTCAAACATTTGCACCCTGCTGTATCTTTCAAAGTCTTAAAATTTGCATTAATTAAAAATAAGCTCGAAGGGCCTTGTGTGTACTTCTAGATTCCCCAAAGTGTTGAGTAGGTTGAACTCTAGGTTTTCTATTTGATCCTATGAGTGGCTTTGCTTCTAGTTTAGAAACTATGCTAAGTGTTGCAATTGTTAAATCATGCAAAAATAACATTGTCTTTCTTGTACTTGCTAGCAAACTTGTCATTTGCACTTGGACATATCTTCGTTTAGCATAATCTAAACTTGAGTAGCTTGGTGTCATACTTTGTATATGTGGTCACTTGGATAATCTTCGAAACTCTTTAGAAGCATTTCATGCCTATATTGCCAAAAGGGGGAGAAATTGTAGAAAAGGCATCATTTAAAAGATAAAAATGTGATTGCATTCTGATTCTTATGATCTTTGTGAAGTCTTGCTAATCTTTAAGTATCATAAGCATCTTGAGTTTTACTAGATTTTAGAGCTTTTGTGGAAAACTTGCTCTTTCTTTGGTCTAGTCTAAAATCCTTCTTGCCAACTTGGTCATGATTTCATTTCCTCTCGAGCCGATCGGGCTACATAGGGTTGTAGGGGGAGGTAGTGCGCCAAACCCTAGCCGCCACCTCTAGCTTTCTGCACCACCAACGCTAATGCTATGCTGTGCCACAACCGCCGCTTGAGAGCCATGCCTGTGCCATCACCCACACTGCTGATCATCATCGCTGTCGAGGTGTGCCGCATTGGCCACACAGACCAAGGCTAGGGCGCATCCCACCAACTCTCTCGATGTATTTTCATGTTTCTCACTAAACCATGTGTCTAGTCTGAGATTCGTTCATGTCACCGTGTGTAGAAGGTATCAAGGATCTTGGGAGATGTGGTGTGGGAGTTTCAGGAAGCATGAAGAAATGAGGAACATGAAGGGATTGTGGAGGACAGCCACCTTCGTTGTTTTCGTTGAATCTTCGGGTCGAAGGTATAAACCCTATGATGATGTTCTTGATGTTAGAACTATGCTGGAGTAGTCAAGTGGTCATATTTTCTATATATGGGGTAATTGGATAGAATTGGGAAGGTCTTTTGTAGTGGTCGGGGTTTGATAAATTGTGGTATCTATTTTCGGGGTTAGTTTTGAAGCTACTACGGTCAGTTTCGTGGCTTGACCAAATTATGAAAAGTGTAGATAACGGTCTAAAGTTTCTATAGAGTATAATAACTTTGAATTTGTATGAGCAGTTAGAAAGTTATGACTTGGAGAAGGCTACTGTCTAGAAAATAGTCGGTGCTGGACACAGGTATGTTAATCTGCTTATTTGGTCTAGATGCTAGTCGAATTAAATTGTGTTCATAGCTAGATAAAGATAGATAATTTTCTATAGATTTCAGAGATGTCATGGTTGGCTACATTTGGTGTTGTATAAAAAATGGATATGAAATTGTAAGCTTGTTGTCCCGTAAAGCAACAGAACAGTGTTCGAGGTTAAAAACGAGGGGTTAAACGGATTAATCTGAACATTTGACCAACTAGAAGATTATAGAAATTTTTTGTAGTTTTCCAGAACACATATGGTTTTCTTTGTTTAGACTCTTGAGCTAGGAGTTGCGGTCATCTGATCGTCGGGACAGCTAAGGAAAAGTTGTCTAGCGTAAGGTAAGGTTAGGTATGGGTTGTGTATAGAAGCGATATTGTTATTATTAATGTTATGTACTGTTGTGGCATGTTTTTTAGTTGGGTTATCCACTGTAGGAGGTGTGACTTCGGGTTTGACATCAACCACATGTCATTTCGTCTCACGTGGGTAAAAAAAGCAAGTGCATAGTAGAGCGATAACTGAGTTGTTAGCTGTTTATATTTGTAAATTTCCTACTATGTTGATTTACATGATCACTTTTTCTTACTATGGTGTTATATCATGATGAACTTAATGGCAATGATTAAATATGTTAAATGTTAATAAAACAATGCATTTGCATATTATGCATTCATGTTGAAAAGAGGTATCATGTGTGTGCCTCTATGACGTACTTTGTATGGGCACGAAAGACTTACTTTGGTAGGCACCTCCACGGAATGGAGGGATTGATAGAGTGCGACATCGGGTGTGCACTCAGTTATACTAGTATAAGCTATGTGATGTACATGTGAGCATGTAGAGAAGATTGCATTGCATCATTAATGATTAGAGATGATTAATACGACAAATGTGATAATTTGTTATGTTAATATTTATTATGTACTTGCTGATTCGTAGACTCACCCTTACTTATTTAATGTTTTTAGATGACCAATGAAGACAATATGCATGGAATGGGAGTAGCATATTCACTTCACTTACTTCATCATTCACCACATCTAATTAGCGATATTCTTTCAATTATGGAGTCACAAACTATTTAGATAGACTTAGTCATTGAATCATTATAGTATAACTGAAGAGGAACGCGGTATGCTACGCTAGCACAAAAAAAAATCTACCGCGAAACCAGAAAGCTACTCGCAAGAAGGGGATCATAGATAAGATTACCACTAGACGCGCAGTTGCGGAATCCTTCGCGCGTCGATGTAGTGGATCGCCCTCGCCGCAGTCGTTGCGTCGATGTAGTGGATCGTCCTCGCCTTGCCGTGGATCGTCCTCCCACGCCGCAGTCGCAGCAGCGTCACCGCAGTAGTCCACACGTCCAGAGATGGAACGCCGCGCGCGTGTGTGCAAGCACATGGTCGCTCGGCAAGGGCGCGAGAGGAGTAGGCTAGGGTTTCGAGTGAATCACTCCTAAACCGTGGGAAAGCACACCCTGCACCCTCCCTCCTCCCCTCCTTATATAGCCACGAGATGAAACCCTAAACTAGGGCCCATCAGCGTGCTAAGCCCACGAGGTTCATTAATTACGGATCCAATCCAAATTAATGCGTCCCAGCCCATTAAGTGTGTGACCCTGCAGGTTCACATACGTTTGGACATGGATTCAAAAACTCCTTTTCAATCCAATAGTTGGTAGTGGCTTCTTGCAAAGTATACCAACTCCCAAACATACTATGATCAAATCGATGTAACCTATCAAAAGTACTCATGTAATAATCCCTTTGCCAAGTATATGAAGATTGATCTCAAGACGAGAAGCATGTCATCCTTTGATGATTCAATCCATCTCTCGTATCCGTGATATATTAACAAGTTGTGATTGACTCCTCAATCACGGCATGGCCATGCACTTCCTTAATCATATCACACGAGTGGCCTTGTCATATATCTCCGTTTCATTGGAGTGGCAAATTCCATCTTGATCTTATTTCCTCTCGCACGTTTCATAGTAAACATGAAAGCTACCTTTATAACTATCCGGTTAGGAAGTAGTGTTTGATAGCCCCAAGGAAAACTATTACATATGTAGGGAATATGACAATCTCGTGTCTAAGGATCATACATCTACTAGGTATGAGATACATCGATGACACATAAGAATGAAACATTCTCGCAGTTGTCCCATTGCGGGTCTATCTAACCCATGTTCTTCAACATGCGTCCACAATGTATAGATGATATCTCCATATCCCATGATCTATGAAGCATGATCATCGATCACTACATGTGCTGATCTATTCATCGTTGTCCTATACGATGATATCCGATCAGAGATATTTATCGAATTACATCATTAAGTAAAGAGCTTCATAAGCAAGTCACATACTTGTTGATCAATACAGTGATATACATTCATTGGACCAATAATCATATTATTATTCATAAACATAGTCATGTTACAATCATCTAAATGATTGCCTCAAGGGCATAACACTAACAATAACAATGTCGTGTCAACCTTAGTTGAGTTATATATATTATTGCAAGACATTAAATGCTTATTTACCATGTTTATTAGTTTCTCTTATCAGTGTCATAAAAAGGTAAGCATTCCCCATACGTATGGTTCTAGATGTTCTCAAGCATGTGGTCTCAGACGTTTTTGGGCGCATGATTCTAAGTTTATTATTGTTCTGATGAGGCTAATGAAGGCCCGATCTTTCGGTGAGATGAACAACTCTCAATTAGTAGAAATGACCCTCAAAATCCAGGCTACCGACCAAAACACAACCGACGCCAAGCAATTGCTGAATCAAACTCCGAGTTGTTATCAACCGTATCAAAGCCCGATTGACTTGATCATGAAGATCAATTCCTGCAAACAATTAAAAAACAAGCAAGAACAAAGCAAAAGCAATCTGAAATTACGAATATGGATTAAAGACAAGTGTTGGAGTTTCAATAGTGGTCTTGACTGTTGGTCTAGCTAACTCAAGCGAAGAACACAAAAGTTTTACGTAGAAAACTAATCTAATAAAACCCAAGTCCCATGAGACAGCTCGACTGAGTTAAATAAGCAACTAAAGGGGGGTGCGGCTAGGAGGTGGACAAGGACACGGACTCCTCCTAGGCGTCCCTCCTGGGCCTTCCAATTACATGGGTCCAAGCCCAATTGGCAAAGGTGGCATAGCACCATGTTATGAAGGCTTCCAAATGTAGCTAGGCTAGCTTAGTGGGCTTGTGGAAGGGGTGGTCGCCAGGGAGAGAAGTTAGAGCCATCAGCCTAGGCTAGGCTTCGAATCCTCTGTGTGGCCCTTCGTCTTGTAGCCTTCCTTCTTGTATTCCAACCCATTATAATCCTCTCCATGATTTCTGATGATAAGTAAATCACATACATCAGGCAGCATCATATTCTTATTAGAAACAGAATTCACTCCTAAAAACGAAGTTACCTGATAATTCAATTGACGTGCACGTGATCGTGTGATTAGACCTTGCACTTGCACAGTGTGCGAAAAAGTATTGGTTGTATCTGTAGGAGTGATGTCCTCGTTATGTTCATTGCTCCTGTTCATAATACTATGCTATTCCTATTAATCCTGCTCAGTACCGGTCAAAAGTACTTGGTGATGTGTTGCTGAAATTATTGGTAAAATATATTGAAGCTAGTGAAAAAATGTACGACGTGGTAGCTTCCGAGGTACTTGGAGTGTTGGGGTTTTACAATAGTGCTGCTTTTTTATTTTATTTTTTTGCAATGCGCGTTGTTCATATTTTAATAGATAGATTTTGGTTTAATCTAAGATTTCAAGAAAAGTCGATGATGCGCACAAAGGCAATCAGGGTACGCCTTCTTGCCTGCTCTAGCTCCTTGAGCACCAGTGTGGCGTTCGTGCATCCGAACATGGGAAGCTTCCACTTGGTCTAAAGCTGACAGTGTTATATATGAGGTATGTCTAATTCATGAGATAGTTTCATGTATTTATCCGTGTCTACGACTCTAATGCACGTAAATCAAAGTTAAATATGAGCTTTAAAAAAAGGAAGAAATATATCGAGAGAAGGTTGTATATTGATATGGATTAGGAATGCTGTCTTTGTAAGCAGTGGCATAAGTTCAGACAGAGATACTAAGATTTCTTTCGCGACACCCATGAGGTCACTCGCACACAGCCAGACACCGTAGACACCGCATTGACTGATATACCTTTTCTAATCCATGTTGTGCCTTTTCTAATCCTTGCTGTATGATTTGTTCAAACGGGTATTGCATGTTTTGTTCCTTTCTTTAATGCATAGTAGGGCTTTTATAGTTTTTTTTTAAAAAAATAAAAAAACGGTAAACGGATGACTGTATTGTGTATCTATTATGTTCATGCTAAAAAAACGGTAAACGGATGACGAAGCAACAGTTTTCATTCTGCTTTATAGTACATCTTTTTCTTAGTGTGTGTAACGGACTCGCACGGGTGTGTATTCGTAAGTGTGCTAGCTTAGATTGTGTGCGTCTGTTCTGTGCCCATAGAAAAAAAAATAGTGGCATTAGTACATCCGAACACGGGAAGCTTCCACATGGTCTAAAGCCAATAGTGTTACATATCAGGCATGTCTGAATCATGAGATAGTTTAATGTATCTGTTCATGTCTAGATGCACGTAAATCAAAGTTAAATATGAGTTTTAAAAAAGGATTAATTAGATACATGCCACTCTTGCAAAGTTCGAAATTGGAAATATATCACTTTAGAGTTGCATTCCTTTGAGATACGCCATTATGAACTTTTCTGGATCAAATTACCCCTCCTTCCTCCTCTATCTTCATCCTCCTATCTAATCCTCCCATGGCCGTTGCTACTGCTCGCCATAACCAAGTTCTGGCCACTCCTCGCCTGCTGCTGCTCGCCACCATCGCTCGCCATGGGCCACTGCCTCACCAAGCTCCGGCCGATGCTACTCGCCGTCGCCGCTCGCCATGGCTAGTCGCCTCCCGCAGCTCTCCAACCATCGCTGCTCGCCATGGGCAGCCACTGCTCGCCGAGCTGCCACCGCTCGCTATGGCCAGCCACCTCACTAAGCTCTCCGACTGCTGATGCTCGCTGAGCTCCGGCCGCTGCTACTCGGACGGATCAGCCCCTTACCATGGACCGCCACCTCGCCGAGATTTGAATGCCACCTCTCGCCATGGTCAACCGCCTCCGCGTGCTCCGGCCGCTGCCGCTCGCCATGGCCAATGTGCGTCGTGTGCGCTGAGGTTGCGGGTCTGGAGGGTGGTGGGTTGTGTGGTGGGGGTTTGCCCTTAGAGGTGAGAAGGTGGAGAATGAAAGGAGGAAGGAGGGGCATTATAGTCTTAAAATTTTTATGATGGCATGTTTCCAATTTCCATACGTTGGCAGTGGCATATTTCCAATTTTGAACTTTGCAGTGGCATATTTCGAAGTGGATACTCTAGAGTGGCTTGTATATCAGAAATATATCCAGAGGTTGTATATTTGATATGGATTAGATACTGCAACCAGATGCATGCATTATGTGTCCATTAGGATCATGCTAATAATTTGCATGTTTATGAAGCAACTGTTTTCTTTCTGCCTTACATACAACACATTTCTCCTATCTATGTGAGAATTTTCTAGTTATTTCTATTTTTTCTTCGATTAATATGTCAATTTCTTGTTTTCTTACCTGTCAATCTCTTTCAATTCAAGATCCATTTTTTCTTAAAAAATAACAGATAAACCTTTTAATTAGCATTACCAATTACAAAGTACAAACTGATGCCTACTCTTCTTATCCTCCGATTGCTTTCCAACCGTACTTAGGACTTAATACTTTTTCAATTTGGTGCAGTTTTTATGTTTTTACCAAAATGTGGTATTTTCTTACCATCGTCAATCTTCAGTTTTTCTTAACAAACATGAGAGGTGAACCTGCTCCATGCTAGAATTGCAAATCCTGAATAACCTGTCACAGATTCACAACAGTTAGCAGTCACAAGAATCTCTTTTGTGTTGCTCATTTCCTCCCTAATTTTGTTACATTCTGCTATCTAACCCTGTCAGAAATCAATGTAACGACTGCTGCATCGTAGTTCATAACTAAAGACAAGAAAAAGAAAAGACCCAAGAAAAAGGACGTATATCTACAAGAGCTGGATCACTTTGTAGAGAACTCAAACAGCATTATATGCCTGTACTTCTCACCAGGGTGAACTACCACTGATGGAAAATTAGGTTGGTTGACAGCGTTCGGGAAACCTTGCGTCTCGAGGCAGAGGCCAGCATGCTTCCCGTAGACTGCACCTCCTTTGCCCACAACGCCATCAAGGAAATTTCCAGTGTAGAACTGCACTCCAGGAGCATCTGCCCAAATATCAAGGACCCTCAAGCTTGATGGGTCTGTCACTTTCGCCACATGCCGCAAGCTTGACATCACTTCACCGCAGTCAAGCACATAGTTGTGATCGTAACCACCAGGGACTTGATCAATCCTGCTGCCAATCTCGCTCTCGGTCAGGAAATCAAAGGGCGTGCCACTCACTGGCATCAACTCGCCTGTGGGTATTGAGGTTTGATCTACTGGAGTTATCTGAGATCCCCATATCTGGACAGAATGCGCAAGCACATCTCCTGAGTTGTGGCCTGCCAGGTTCCAGTAGGTGTGCTGTGCTAAACTGATGGGTGTGGCCTTGTTCAAAGGTACAGCCTCCATCTCCAGCTTCAGCGTCGTGCTTGGTAGAAGAGAATATCTAGCAGTGACAGACACATCACCTGGGTAACCTGGTTTTTGATAAATTAAATTTCATCAAGTTATGGCATTCATAGAGTTAATGGATCAATCGAAATTTGTTGTCATCATACCTTCCTCTCCATCTTTACTGTAATACTTTAAGGTGATTGATGGGCTCTCCCCTTTGTTATATTCAGCGACATCCCAGATGATTTTGTCAAACCCTTTAAATCCACCTGAATTTGATATTAAATGGCATTAGTTTATGGAATAGCAAATCACAATGAGCAGTAGCATAGAGATCTTTTTTGTTTGTGCATGCATCGCGCGTGCATTTGTGATTGGGAAGAGCATTACAAAAACAGGTTCATCTTGACAGAGTGAATATTCAGAAAAGCCATTGTCTGACAGGTTATGGCAGCTCTTCACATATGTTGCATGAAGAAGCATCAACATGGACTATGTTGTATCAAGTATCAACTAAGAGACAGCGTAGAAGTATCAGGGAACTCTCAGTCGGAGCAACTAGGACAAGTCAAACAATTTATAGAAGGGGTGGAGCTAAAATCATCAATCAGGACGTGGACATCTGAAAACTCTCATAAGCTTGCAGTAAGCCTACAAAGCTCAAACTATTCCTGGAAACCAAGGATGAACCAGGCCAATTTTTTGGATAGTCAAAGAATCACTTAGTTAGATGTAACTTCTTCAAGTTGCTGTGCCTTCCAGATAATAAAATTTTACTTATCTTACATTCCGTTGTTTGTTCTTACTATGCTGTTATTTGGCTTCAGATCTTTCGCCAGTGAGCTCATAATTTTCTTCTGAATGTAAACTCCATGGGGCTGGTGAACAAATTAAAGGAAGCAGGAACCAACTAACAGGAAGAGTTAAGATAACAGATTATTCTCATTGCCAGACAATTGAGATCAACAACGAGATTTTGCATAGTGCTACAGTGGCACTTAATGTTACAGAAAAATAGATATGACTGTGGTTTGACTGGGTAAAAAAAAGGGCAGAACGTCATCCGGTCTGGACCAGGTAGTTGCTTGTTTCTGCACTTGCATCAAACTGGATGAAACCAGGTTAAACTGACCAAATTTAAATGAACCAGGCATGTTGAACCAAGATTATACCACACAGAATCACCAGAACACAAAACTACAGATCCAGAATTGCTAGTACTAGGCTTCAAACCCTTAATGCACCCCACTCAATATGTAAACAGAACGCAGTAACCAACCAAGCTGCATGTGCTTGCTACCAATGAAGCTATCTTTTTTCACCATGCACTTGCTACAAATGTAAAAATCATTTGTTTACCCCTCCAGTGTTTTGGTAAATGAAGTAGGGATCTCAGATTAACTCAATGACAGGCCCATTTTATGAAAAAGAATGAGAAACAATGTCTTCTTAAGTATATGAAATTACATAATGTTATTTATCTGTTCTGGGTAAACATGTGATTCGACCATAGTTGTCACGGCGGTCCGGCTAAGCGCGGCAAGCCCGGACCACCGGGACGCCTAGGCGATGATTAGACGATAAAAATAATAAATAATATCTTATATGACATGGAATTAAGTTGAATATGAAGCAAAAAAATGTGTAATCTCCAATGCACATATGTTCAATCCACAAGAGTATGAAGATGTAGAAATGTGTAATCAGCAGCAGCACAACACCATCAGCATCCATATAGTATCCATACATGAGAGCAGAGCACAGCAACATCCATACAGCAGAGCAGAGCACAACAAAGCAACATGTCATCATCCATAAAGGAGAGCAGAGCACAACAGCAACATCCAATCATCCATATAGCATCCATCACCATCAACGGCAGCAGATGGGCGGATGAAGGAGCAGAGCATCACGCATCAACGGCGGCATCAAGCATCAGCGCCAACGGCGACGCCAGGAAGGGGGATGAAGGAGCTAGGGCATCGGGAAGGGGGATGAAGGAGCAGAGCATCAGCGATGGCGTCGTCAGCATCAAGCATCAGCGGCGGTGGGAAGGGGGATGGAGGAGCAGAGCTAGGGGATCGGGAAGGGGGTTCTCACCAGAGCTAGCGGCGCTGGCGGAGGAGGCGGTCCGACACAGCTCCCTTATCAACTCAGTCTCCACGAACATTAGGGTTTCCTCTGCCTTATCTCGCGCTCCTCAGGTTCGGACTTGGCCTTATCTCTTATCCTCATAGCCTCCTCCGTTCGGTGCCCGCCTCCCTGTGTCCACCACGATGCCTAGTCGCCCACCGCCTCGACTGGAGGTCTAGGCGGCCGCCTAACTCCCTCCAGTCGAGGCGACTGGTCCAGGCGTCCCCCCCCCCCCAAGACCGCCAGGACACCTAGGCGTCGCCTAGTCGACGCCATGACAACTATGGATTTGACCAACAAATCAGTATGACTAGTTGACAAACAATGTCTTCTTAAGTATATGAAATTACATAATATTATTAATCTATTCTGGAGAAACATGTGATTCGACCAACAAATTAGTATGACTAGTTAACAATGAACAAAAAGGTTGATTGGGTTCTTCTCCGGTTCAATTCTCATAACTATGATCATTGCATCTAATATAGCAGCTGGAACTCAAGACTACATTTCGGGCAGGGGCAATTGCCTCAGATAAAGGGATGATTTTGTAGTTAGTTTTGATGATTTTTGGTGTGATGTTATTGTTGGTTTTGCTGCTTTAGCTCATCAGTGGGAAGAGACTATTTCTACATGTTGTATTTTTCTCTTCTTCCTCCTTTGATGAAATCGATACCACCATATTGCCTCATGGTGCTGTTTAAAAGATGGGTCACTCGCAAAAACAGATAACATTTTTCTTATTCCAAACAGGACAACAGTAGGTTGAACGAGGAATGGGCCTCTTGCAAATAAATTTGTCCGTTTCTATTTAATCACAAAAGAAACACGGAGACAGTAAAAATATTGTCCACACCTTGTAAAACGGTGGTCAAACTCACAACCTGGTGCTATATGGCAGCTTAAATATTAACAAACCATCCAATTAACATGTAATAGTAGTTGTTGTTTTAAGGGTGAACGTACTTATCCCATTAGCTGGGGGGATTAATGGCATGTTGTTCCTGTGGGTCCCCTTGGAAATATTAGTACAAACTACATAACATGGATATTTAGTAAATCCTTTCAGCAGAAAGATCAAAATCATATACACTTCCATCCCAATCAGTCAAAGTTGTTTGATACCAGGATAGCTATAAGCAATTGTTCACCATAAATTGTACGCCTGAATATATGTATCAAATAATGCATTTATGAAATGTAACAACTCAGCCATCTTATGTCTTACCATGGAGAGTGTTTGGTGGGTTGTTGATCGCCAGACTATACTGTACACCATTTAAAGTAAACTTCCCATCCTTGATTCTATTTGCAACTCGCCCAACAATGCAGCCAAAGTAAGGTGAGGTGCCATTCTGATTATAAGAGAACTCAAACCACCAACACCGAATCAATACTTGAACATCAAGATATAGGTAGATATAACATCAATGTATAGATAATGATTTACATAACGCACATAAATAACAACCACAAAAGGGGAGCTAATCTCTAATGGGGTAACTCATTCAGAACATCAAACCCACCAGGAAAGCAATGCAACTATACAAATTACTATATATAAATAAACATAAACGGAAGTGCATTGATTGCCTATGAAAACTAAAATGAACAATGCTATAGTTTTATACTCCAAATATTTTCCAGCTAGTTTTATAAATCCTATTTTCCAGCTGTCTCAACTGAGCACTTGGAAGAAAAGCAGTTAAGAGACAAAAGCCATCAAGAATTTCTAGTTATTGCAGAGATGGCTCACCTGGATAACAGAAAGCATGTCAAATCGAGTGGCCAACTACAACCATCAAACCCAAAAGTTTCCTCATTAAGGAAAACAAAATGTCCTCAAAGGCAAAACATCTCTTGACTGTAGTACTGCTCACTGGTAGCATAACTAGACTCAATGCTTTACATAATCCCAAAAAAGGACTAAGAAATAATATGGGGAGAAGAAAGGTAAGTTACGAGATACAAACAGTCATGATATTGATGTTTTTAAATTTTTATCATCATTGAAGTGGAAGAATAAGAAACATGATAGCATGCAAATAGCAAAATAACAGAATGACAAAATATGTTATTGTTTTTCAGACTCATGCCAACTTGCAGTTAGGTCAACTGTTTAAAGAGATGCACTATTTCAGTGTTTATTCTTAATTGGAAGTCAGACTAACATGACACATCCACATAGGGATCCAGACATCCATTAAATCAAGACTAAAGCATTTGAAAAGGATTAGGGGTCAACCTGAAGCAGAAAAACAAATGATGTAGCACACTTGCCTATCGAATTCAAAGAAAACATTTGAAAAGAACAAAAAAATATTCAACCTTAGTGGACTTGTGAGGTAAATTCTAGGTATTTGAAAAGGACAGTGGCCAAACTCAAGGAATTCAGTTCCATCAGCACAACATACCATTTCCTGGTTTCCATCATCAAGCAAATGAAAAATCTTGACTTCTGGACCAGGTATAGTAATACTGCATGCTGAGTAGCACTGCCAGCTCACCACCTCAGAGCAGTTAGGCAATGTGCAATTCAAGCAAAACAAAAACAATTGAAGTGTAACATTGACACGGCCACAATCTTTTGCTGGCTGTTTCTAAGTACTGGAACAAGAACTCATGCTGCCACTAAGTAATGCAGAAGAAGGAAAGCTTTTAACGAAAATGCATGCAACAGTTTGGTAAACTAAAACTCAAGCTTAGAGCTATCAAACCAACTTCAGTGACTGCTGTATTCTTTGAATGTTAATTTCTAAATCAAGTTCTATAAGCCTATGACCCAACGTTATGCTGGCAATATGTAATGTAACAGAAGGAATAGTAAAGTTTTTAACAAATGGTACTGTAATTCAGCAGTTAGCAACCCAAAGCCTCATGATGTTAAAGCATGCTCATTAAATGTTTGTGCTGTATGAGTGCAAGAGGAATACAAAGCGGAGTATGATGGAAGTAACTCATTGTATGCTTAATTCTATGTCCTATCATAAGTTCATAACTAATTATCTGGCTCTAGTTCTAATTAATACAAAACCCACACTATAATTATCTAACCTATGCGCCAAAGAAAAGGAAGGATTTTAACACATCTGCACAAACAATTACAGAACTTAACAAAATTATGGTGCGTGCGGATTCAAGAAAACAAAGTCACAGCGCCCGTTGACTTCAAAGGTCAAAAACAAAGAAAATATCTCTATCCCCAATCCTCACACTTTAATACCACAGAGATCCCCCAAAATTCACCGCAAATGAACTTAATCGTAACAAATTCAAACGCATGCATCAAGAACTCACCAGATATGGATCCAGAGAGTCAAATCCAAGTACCACATCACCAAGAACCCCTGAGAAAACAAACACAACATCATCAAGCCTAACAGAATCAACAAGCTCAGCGAGTCGGTGCGCGCAACACAAACGCACCATTCTTGTCCGGGACGAGGAGCGAGATCACGGTGGCGCCGACATTGCTGATCCTGGCCCGAATTCTACCATTATCGAGCTCAAACAGCTCCGGGGAAGGCGACGAGGAGGAGGAAACGGTGGAGGACGGCGCGGCCATAGGGAGGAGGAGCTTGTTGCGGTTCTTGGAGGGGCGGAGCAATGGGGCGGGCGCGGAGAAGATGGTGAAGGAGGCAAGGAGGTAGACGGCGGCGAGGAGGAGGAGGAAGAAGGGCGGGGTGATGCGGAGGATCTTGGGCGCGGCGTGGGGGTGGTGGTGGTGGTGATCCCGGAACCTGTTGGAGGGGAGGTGCTGGAGATGCGGATGCGGGTGGGTTGGAGTCCTCGGCGACAGGGAGGGGTGGTGGTGATGGGGGTGATGGTGAACTCCCACCAGCTGCTCCATTTCCTCCGGAGCTCTGCCCGATTTTTCTGGGCATGGTTCTTTTATAGGTTGGGTTTAATTCCAAAAATCATTGTGAAGAGCCTGACTCCTTGGATTCATACATTTAGCATGAAATTTATATAAAAAGATCTTTGAAATTTTCCTTTTAGAAAAATAGAAACCTTTTGAAATTTCTGTGTTCCAAGCGGGCCTAAACATGTTCCATTTGGAGTATGTATTGCAATGCCAACAAAGCAATATTAATCGTGCATTCACACACAATCAACTAAGTAATAGTTAGATTCTACAACGTGGTACTTAATATTCTCTCCTTTTCAGTTTATAGAGAGTATTTTTTTAACTAGCAAACTTACTCGCGACATGCATAATATAATTGTCTTTGATATACTATTCTACTTTCAATGATTGAAATACA
This sequence comes from Otatea glauca, assembly GCA_036346275.1. Taxonomy (NCBI): domain Eukaryota; kingdom Viridiplantae; phylum Streptophyta; class Magnoliopsida; order Poales; family Poaceae; genus Otatea; species Otatea glauca. Next base: position 96,272 of record JAYEVK010000201.1, on the reverse strand, counting down.
ATTGTATTTGTTATATAACTCTATTTATATGTGATTAATCTGCATCGTTATAATCTGGCCCCACCAAAATAAGTGGTGGAGATTATTTCTTTGATATACAACTCTACTTCCAATGATTGAAATACAATTGTATTTGTTATATATGATTAATCTGCACCGTTATAAATCTAGCCCCACCTAAATAAGTGGTGGAGATCTTTCTCTTTTTCTTTCGATTAATGTGAGAATTTCTAGAATTTAATATTATTGTGGGATTTTCTTACTCTTAAAATGAAGGAGATGCCTTAAATATCACTCGTTGTTTATAGATATAAATGGTTATATCCATATATATATAGAGCGTATTTTATGTTCTAATGTAAATTAATGTGATGTTCCCTTTATACTTCTAATAAATATTCATTCTTACTTGATATTATCTGTATACATGCAATGAATAGAGTGCTTAGAGATAATAATTAGGGGTAGTCTTGCCTTTCACCTACCTTGGATTGCCCCTGAGAATTTCAAGGCCAAAGATTAAGGATTTTGCTCCTCTTATCGACCGAATTGAAAGATAAGATGACAGGCAATGCGACCTCTCTCTTATGGAGGAAGGCTTACTATGGTCAATTTAGTGATGGCTTTCCTCCCTATCTACTATATGTGCACACTTAAATTACGTATGACGGGTATTAATCACATCGACAGAGGCCGAAGACATTGTTTTATGGAGGAGGTATGAAGATCTATAAAAGAGAAGTTCATCACTGGCCGCATGGAAAATGGTCTATGCATCGAAAAATAAAGGAGGTATGGGAGTCTTAAACTTGAACATCTAAAATAGGGCTCTACTCTTCATACACCTTCATAGATTTTATAACAAGAAGGACATTCTTGGGTACATCTTCTGTGGAGCACACATTACCAAAATCGCATACCTCACTCCTCAACGAGGTTTGGATCCTTTTGGTGGAACAGATATTATGAAATTGGCAGTAGCGTTTTGTGGAATAGCAACCACTGTGATTGGATCCGGGACAACGGTGAGTTTTTGGAAAGACTTATGGAATAATCATCTACCTTGCCTCAAATTCCCGACTCTTTATTCCTATGCCAAGAATGAGGATATTTTGGTGCCTTCTTTCTTTCATGACTCTAATTGGGCGAACCACCTCAATCTACCTCTTTCGGCCCAAGCTTATTCGAAACTTTAGGAACTTCAAATCTTATTTCTTGATTTTAGCTACATTCCGACGATCAATGACTAGTGGGCATACATTTGAGGACATTCTTCTTATATGTCACAAAAATATTATTCCAATTTGTTTCAAGGCATCTCTGCTCCGACCTCCCTCAAATGGATTTGAAAGATTAGATGTGTCCCTAAGCTGCGAGTCTTCGCTTGGCTACTTCTTGAAGATTGCTTGAACACGAAAACAATGCTGATTCGAGGAGGGTGGTACATAGGACATGAGACTCACTACAGTCTTTATCAGCAAATGGAATAGGAAAACTACTAGACATCTTTTCTTTACGTGCGACTTCAGTAAAGAGTGCCGGCATACACTTGGAATACAATAGGACTTCTCGGTTGACATCTTCCTGATGATTGAAAGAGCAAAACAGAGCTCCGCAAACCAGTTTTTTAGAGAAATTTTCATTCTAGTTTCATGGCATATATGGAAACAACGCAACAGAAAGATTTTTTCTCAAATTAATGAATCGCTTCATGAATGGAAAGTGGACTTCATCGACGAAGTTAGGTTACACTTGATCAGAGTCAAAGCTTATATTAGACCTATCATAATTTCTTGCTCAACTCTCTCTAATGGCTCCTGCAAGTCCCTACATATAATATCTATGTATTATCCATCACCCTCTCTTCTCTCTTTTATTCCTTATTTAATTATTTCTTACTTTCCTTCTCTTTTCATCTTTTTGCAACTTTGTCTCCTTCAATTATTTATTATTAATTCTTTAGTAGGAGTCTCACCTACTCTTTTCGGGTAAAAAAATTAGGGGTAATCTAGTTATTTCTAGTATCTTCTTAATCTATATGATAAGAAAAAATATATCCTATAAACTTGGACGGATGGAGTAGATTGGTTTTCTTTTTACTAACGAAATATTGTACATTGAATTTGTTATATAACTCTAATGCTAAAAAATATCTAATTTTTTAATAACAATAATATTTTTTTCTGAAAATTAAAAATGTAGGAAAGTTATGCCAAGAATTAGAAAACTAGGAAGGATGCTAAATCGAAAAAATGTCTGGCATGGACGCGCATCCTTTTTCTGGTCCAAACCAGAACCGATGTGGTCTGCCTTGACTAACTGAAACCAAAACCTAGATCACAGTCCTGTCGCTCGCAGTAGGCAGCACCATTTGACTGCTGGACCCTAAGTACTCTATTTAGCATGGGTGTTCAGTTTTTGACTGTGGCAAATGCACACTCGGTCGAGCACGGTTAGAAAAGGAAGAAGTTTTGCTAGGTGGTGAGTTATTTCTTGGGCTATGTGGCTTGATGGTCCGCTGCTTGTTCAAGGTCTAATTTAGCAATTAGTAACTTCGCTTGGTGCCTACAAAACTGGACTTGAACCCTAGACGCACACAGAGACCATAGAGAGGAGGGTGGCTCGACACCTCTCCTTTACAAGGATATGACAACCCATCGAGTCAGGAGCGCTTAACGTATCTCAAGAGGTGTCACTGATTGTGAGGGCACAGCGAGGGCATCGAATGAATACTGGGGAGCTGGTGAGGAAGCGGACACAGGCGATGGACAACCCACCATATTAAGAGCCAGATGTTTTGCTGTTTTGTGAGAATTTCTAACTTATTTTTCTTTTTTGTTAGTAATTCTAAAAGACATGTCACAAACTGTTAATATATAATAGAATTTTTATTTAATTCTGAATATTAGTTTTAAGTTAGTATTCATGTAGAAATCGAACTGCTAATTTTTATTTCGAATTTTAGCTATGTACGGGTTTTAAATTAGAGTTCGTATGAAAATCAAATTGCTAATTTTTTTTATTTTTTATTGTACTTAGTATGGACTCTTTTATTTTAATCTAAACCGCTATAACTCAGATTCGCTAAATAGACGGTTAGAAGTTTTTCTTTAAATAATAACATCCAATGCTTACTATAGTTCAACTTAGTTAGGGTTCACCAGATTAAGAGCTATATATTTCACTTTTTTTATTATAATTTCTAGCTTATTTCTCTTTTTCTTAATAACTATAAATAATATGCCATGAGCTTTTAATACATAATAGATTATATCGTGTCAATGGGTTGAACAGAGACAATAGCCGATTTGTTTGATTGATTGGTGTTAACATGTTCATAGATTTCTAAAATTTAACAAATGAACATTGCACAATTATTTTTAGAATAATGAAATGCTAGCAGTAGCCTTCGAATCAACAAGAATACAACACAAACTGTTTAACATACTTGTTTTAATTTAGCCAATTCTTTAAGACCATCCTTTATTTTTATTTTGGCTTAGGCTGCGTGAGACGTGACCTGCTGCTGCCCACCTCGGCTCGTCGTTCCCGGTGTCGCTCAGTCGTTCACAGTGAGGCCACAGCTACCGTCCGTCTGCCTGTTGTGGCTCACCTCGGCTCCTCGTCGCCGGCTTCGTTCGCCACGAGGCCGTTGTTGCCCTCCGTTTGCCTGCCACAGCTCACGTCACTACAAGAAACAGCGAAAAATTCGTGGGCCAAAACAAAACCCACGAATTTATATATCTAAATTCGTCGGTTTCTAAAAAACCCATGTATTTAATTAAATTCGTGGGCAAAAAAAAAACACTCACGAATTTATATATTTAAATTAGCCGGTTAATGCAAATACCCATGAATCTAAGTAAATTCGTGGGCAAAACAAACTCACGAATTTATATACGAATTTAATAGCCCCACGGGCTTCTCTCTCTTCGCTCCTCTCACCCCCGCCCACCCACGCCTTGCGCCCGCCCGCCCGCCCGCCCGCCGCTCGCCGCTGCCGCCGCCGCCGCCTCGCCTCGCCCGCCGCCGCGCCGCCTCCCCGCCTCGACCACGCCGCCGCCCGCTCGCCGCCAAGACCCCTCACCCCGCCCGCCCGCCCGTGCCACCACCCCGCCATCGCCGGCGTCGCCCGCCGTCGGGCGCCACCCCGCCCTCTCCGGACCCTCTGCAAGCCCCTACCGGTGTTGGAGAAGGTATATTTCATCTCATTTTATATTCGTTTGAAGTTATTTTATCTCATTTTATATTGGCTGCATATGGTATATATATTTTTATTCTCTCGCTGCCATTGTATATAACGTTAGAGTTTAGGGTTTGTGTCGAACAGTAGAGAGCCTAGGCGTCACTCGTTCGGGAACGGCGCATCTCACATTTGCTTGTGAGGTGCGCAGTTCCGGAATTGTCCAGCGTATTTTGGACAGCCCGAGAATGTTGGTTGCTGCATGGGGCCTATGACGTGCGAGCGATCCGAACGTGATTTCGGCCGCATAACCCTGTTGTTCTCCGACGCACCAGCATCAGGCGTGCGTTTGGAGAACAACGGGGTTATGCCGCCGAAATTTCGTTCGGTTTGTAGCGCACGTCACAGGTCGCATGCAATGGCCTCCATTCTTGGGTGGGTTTAGAACACATCTTTCCTAATAGGGTTGTCTTTGTCACATAAGCCACGGTCGTACGTTGACATCGTTTCATTTGTTTAGCTTTGAGAATGGGTGACGATCGAAGGGCGATGTATGACGGATGGAGGAGTGATGGGGGGCACTCAAGGGAATGAGGGCAGATCATGGATACTTTCTTAAAGCAAGCATTCGCTGGAGGAGCTGAATATGTGTATTGCCCGTGTACCCTCTGCGAGAATAACAGCTACTACAGCAAGGATATAGTGCAGTATCACATTTGCAAAAACGGGTTCATGCCTAACTATTTGGTGTGGCACCATCATGGAGAGGCGCAGGCGAGCCATTGAGTCGGACCATGGGGAGGATCACGGCCGGATGGAAGAGATCTTTGGATGATCTTGGCGGGGGATTGAATTTAACTCCGGGGAGGGGTCACAGCTGGAGGAGGTTAAGGAATTCTATAGGCTACTTGACGCCTCGGATGAGAAGCTGCATGACTTGACCAATGTGACCGTCCTACAGGCGGTTACATGGCTTATGTCGATGAAGTCGAAGTTTAACTTTTCGAACAAATGCTTCAACGCTTTGCTTGAACTTATGAATGATGTCCTTTCGCCTAACCACAAGATGCCAAAGGATTTGTACCAATCGAAAAAGTTGATGGCCAGCCTCGGGATGAGTTACCAGAAGATTGATGTGTGCGAGAGTAATTGCATGCTGTTCTGGAAGGATCATGACAAGGATACTCATTGTATGCATTGCGGTAAGTGTAGATTCATTGAGGTGGTAGATGAGGAAGGGGTATCAGTGACTACAAAGATCGCGACTAAACAGCTTCGGTACATGTCGATCACGGATAGGCTTAAACGGCTGTACATGTCAAAAGAAACAACGAAACATATGCGGTGGCACAAAGAAGGTAAACGTGAGGACCAAGACCCGGATATGATGGTGCATCCGTCTGATGGCGAGACATGGCAGGCATTGGACCGATTCGATCCTGCATTTGCAAGCGACCCTAGGAGTGTCCGTCTTGGTTTGTCCACGGACGGTTTCACACCTTTCAACACAAGCGCTAGCCCCTACTCTTGTTGGCCAGTCTTCATCATGCCATACAATCTTCCACCTGAGATTTGCTTGAAAGAGGGGTTCATATTCCTTGCTCTTGTCATTCCAGGTCCTAAGCATCTAGGGAAGGATCTCAATGTGTTCATGCGGCCCTTAATTGATGAGCGGAAAAAGTTGTGACGAGGGGAAAAGGCATACGACAGTGTTGGTGGTAGAGAATTTACCTTACAAGCCGCATACCTGTGGTCGGTCCATGATTTGTTGGCATATGGCATTTGGACCGGCTGGTGTGTTCATGGTCGCCTATGTTGTCCAATTTGTATGGCTGACTCTGATGCATTCAGGCTCACGCACGGTAAAAAGATTACATTATTCGATTGCCATCGACGGTGGCTTCCGGCGAGGCACCCTTTTAGGAACGATGCCAAAGCATTTCAAAAAGGAAAGAAAGTTAAAAAAGGGCCGCCGAAGCGACTCACAGGAGAGGAGATAGCTGAATGGCATAGTCGGCTTCTACGATCTACGGAAGTGGGTTTCACTGGCTATGGAAAGGATCACAACTGGACTCATATTTCTTTTCTTTGGGAGCTGCCTTACGCGAAAGTTTTGATTCTGCCGCATAACATAGATTTGATGCACCAAGAGCGCAATGTGGCAGGAAGCATCATAAGCATGGTGATGTAACCGACAAAACAACGGATAACATGAGTGCTAGGAAAGACATGGGTGATCATTGTGCTAGGCCATGGCTCGAGGTTAAAGTTGGTTTAAATGGAAATGAGAGCCGGCCACGAGCTCCATACTGTGTGAAGCTAGAAGACCGTAAACAGATTTTGAGGTGGTTGAAAACTCTAAAGTTTCTTGATCGCTATGCATCTAACATAAAACGGGCTGTAAATGTCAGCACCGTAAGCTAAACGGGCTAAAGAGTCATGATTACCATATTATCATGGAAAGACTTGTTCCGGTAATGTTTCGTGGCTATTTTGATAATGAGTTCTGGAGGATGTTAGCCGAGCTCAGTTACTTCTATAGGCAGATATGCGCAAAGGAAATCTCGAAGACGTTGATGCAGAAGTTAGAGAAGGGAATCCCATTGCTTGTATGCAAGTTGGAAAAAACTTTCCCACCTGGTTTTATAAATGTGATGCAACATCTGCTGGTGCATCTACCTTGGGAAGCGAAGGTTGGAGGTCCCGCTTGATTCGGATGGATGTATAGTCAGGAAAGGGAGTTGAAAAAGCTTAGAGCTACAGTGCGTAACAAGGCAAGGGTAGAGGGGTGTATCGCAGAGGCTTATGCAAGTAAAAGAGATCACAAACTTCTCAACAAAGTATTTCGCACTCAAGCACAACATGAATGCCCCTACGAATCGGTACCGTGCCGCGGAAGAAGAACCGTTGTGCGAACTTAAGCTTTTTCAATGCAAGGGTCAACCTGTTGGGTCGTACACTGCACACCATGTTGAGTATGAGGAGTGGAACCTGGCCATGCTTTACATGTTCACTAACATGGTAGAAGTTGAAAAATATTTTGAGTAAGTGACTTTCTGAATTATGTTTTCAACATTTCAGTCTAGTATCCTTTTTAACCCGAGAATAAATGACGCAGAGTGTTTGACAAAAAAAATTGGAAGTCAACTCGACAACCCACAACTAAGAAATTGGATAACCTACGTCGTGATGGGTTGAAAGGCGGCCCAGGCTTCGTGCAATGGTTCCGTCAGCATGTAATTTGATTATTTATTCATTTTTTAAAATGAATTGTTGTAGTAACTTAATATTAGACTAACAGTGATGCATATTGCTATATAGTGTATGCGTGATGCCTCCGTCCCTGAGGATCTCCGACAGCTCCCACATGGTGATGTGACGGCAAGGAGCTATAGTCGCTATGATGTGAACGGGTTCCGTTTTCAAACAGTGAAATTAGAAGCTAACCGTCCACTTGCGGCCATTTCAAACAGCGGAGTAGTCACAACATCATCCGATTCCAGCGGTGATATATTAGACTACTACAGTGTTGTACAAAACATAATTGAGTATACCTTTGGGGGTGCCAAAGAACTGAAGGTTGTGTTTTTTGATTGCCATTGGTTCGATCCACACAACGGCACACGTGTCGATGACTTTGGGATGGTGGAGGTGAAGCACAGTTCGTGGTTTCAGGGCCACATCAATAACATTGTGCTTGCACATCAGGTTGAGCAGGTGTACTACCTGAGCTATCCTCACCGTAGCTTGAAGGCTTGGTGGGTTGTATTTAAAGTTAACCCTAAAGTATATCCTCCTGGGGATGTTTCGTATGTGGCAAGCAACGTAGAGGATGATGTGGGTGATGTATATCAAGAAGAAGCTATGGGGATTCTTTCCTTGTCTCCGACAGGGCAGGACTCGATCAATTACCTACCGATGCCACAGATGTAATAACAGATGAACCAGGCCCTTCACGAAAATGCCCTCAAAAGTCAGTAAGGATTGCACGTCTTCAAGCACGCCTCAATGAAATACAAGTCGCAGAAGCAGATTTCGACGCCGACGACTTTTGATATGTATATTTTGTAAGATTATTGTTGCCTCGTTCATTTGTACAAGTCATTGTTGTCTCCTTCATTTTTTACAAGTTATTGTTGTCTCATTCATTTTTGCAAGTTATTGAAAATTATTTGTAAACCTGTATACTAACTCTTGCAAGAAGGTGAACATGAGAAGAGGACCAGAGGCGAGGAGGATACACCTGATAGAACAAGAGTATCTCCAGAGCTCGGTCGATTGGATAATGAAGGACATGGAGGCTTGGAGGTGGATGTGCCGGTACTGGGCGTCGGAGGATTTTCAAGAAAAATCAAATAGAAATCAAGGGAACAGAAGAAGTAGATTGGGGAAGCACAAGTACGGTGCAGACGAACACATTGGCCTAGAGCAACACATGGTAAGTATCGGTATTATAATTGTTAGTGAATTTGTCACTATGTTTCTAACTTTGCACCGTAGGAGGCTGAAAGTGGGAGTACTCCCACTTTTGTGGAAGTTTACATTCGGGGGCACCAAGGCGAGGATCCACAGAACCTGGATGTTTTGTGCGACGACGGGGCTAGTGAGAGGATGGTAGTATAAATGACACAATATGTTTTGTGCAAATTTACATCCGGGAGCACCAAAATGCTGTTTTGCAAGCGTCATATGCAGAACAAATGACACAACGTCATGGGCCGGAGTTTGATTGGAGGGCCGCGCGGTCAATGTGGAAGCGTTGTACCACGCTGGAGGGGCCTAAAGCATGGGAGGTTCGTTAATAAAACTAATTTTAAATGTTTTCGCTCTACTAAGGAAAAAATATTGCATGGTCACATTTCAGTATATATCGTTTGTAGGTGGGCCATGGGGGACGGAGTTGTGGACTGCGATCATCTTCCATGAGGCTCGGTTTCCTCACAGGGGAGTGCTCGCTCGTCGAGGTCCGCACGAGAAGCACAAGCGCACGAGGAGGCTCGTGAAGCGCGAGAGGAGGCTCGTCAAGCGCGAGAAGAGTCTTGTCAAGCATGAGAGGAAGCTCGCAGAAGCCGAGAAGACTCAGAATACATGAAAATGTATCTGCAGGTACAATCTCAACTTTGAACAAATCGTTCAATTGTACATTTGTGATTAAAATCTAACAAACAATCTATATGCAGCAACTGTCACAATCTCTTGGACCTAACGTGCCAGTGTTTCGCCCTCCTGTTATGCCCCAAGTAAAGATACTTGAGTTCATTACTCTCTAATTCACTTAGCTCGTAAAATCACGTTTCTCACAAACTTAACTATTATGTCATAGGGCTCCCAGCCACCTCCCTTCTACATGTTTTCTCCGCACATGCAGCCACCACCACAAGGAGAAGCATCACAAGGTGCTCAGCCTCCCCCAGCGTCCTTCATAAACCCTACTGGGATGCAGGCACCACCCCTAGGAGATGCACCTCAGGTTATATGAAATTCTCATGCATTCTTTATTTTTAAAAAACTCTATTCTATATACTTTATATCACAAACTATGATCCACAGAGCTCCCAGCCTCCTCGTCCTTTCTACATGTTCACTCCACGATCGACCACCTTCAGAGGAGAGGCACCACAGGTAAAGATGGATCGGTTCAATTCGTTATTCAAAATTTGAATGAATGATTTATATGCGGCATAATGTACCTGTCTATGCCTTACAGGGCTCCCAGCCTCCAAACCCGTTCTACATGTACCCACCACCTATGCCAGGCCAAGGAATGCCTATGTACTTCAACCCATGGGCCCTGCAGCCACCTCAGACGACACCACATGTATGGATGTCAAAAACATTCTAAGTTTGCGAAACGAGCTAAGTTTGTCAACTGTGAGCCAAACCAAGTCAAATTGAGCAAATTGAGCTACCTTCACAAAACTTAGTCAATTATATCACATTTAGGCAAATAAAGGTTAATCCTGTCAAAGTTGAGCCAGACTTAGTCAACTTGAGCAAATTTAGCTATACGTGCAAAACTTAGTCGATTTTAGGACATTTAGACAACTCTTTCTTAAACCTTGCACAAATCATCTCAATGTTCATACTTGAAAAGGTTTACTTGTGTGCTTATGAAAGTTCATTGCTGTGCTCCTGTAGATATGTGATGGTTTACCAAATTATTAACCCATTACGTGCTATTTGATTTTTTCTTTCTGTCAATAACTTTTTGATTTGGAACCTTATATTGTGCTAATTTGTTGGAATTGAAAAGTTATCTTAAGACAACTTGTTGAATTGTAAACTTATGTTTTAAATGCTTTATATGGCATCCTTGTAGAATGTGTTGTTTGCCCATGTACAATCTGATTGTTTATCCTTGTAGAATGCTTTATATTTGTACTTTGTATACTGAACTCTTAAAATGACTACCTAAACTCTTAATTGATTCTTTGAACTATTTTCACTGTTTGTTATCTTTTGAATACTCAGTGATGCAATTAGGGTCTTTGGAAGTTGAATTAAATAATTTTAGTTGTAATCTTGGCCTTGAACTAGATGGTTAACTTCTGTTAATACTAGAGAGTATTACTTTGATGCTTCATTGACTATGAGATTGATGTTCATATGATTATCACAGCATATCTTGACTAGCTCGTAGTTGTAGTTCTTATATATAGTATCTATTCTTGTTTAGCTTGACCTGTCATATTGATACTCTCACATTGTGTCTTGGTCGAATAGTACTATTCTGAACTTGTTTCATGTGAATTAGCATAATTTAGGTAAGGAAAGAGTTAAATGCCTTATTTGCTAAACTCTTGCTAAACTTATTCGATTCTAGCATATTTAGCAAAAACCGACGATATGTTACTTGTAACACAACCTAAGTTAATCTTGAACTTGCGGGTTTCGGTCACGCCCTCCAAAGACGCATACTAACGATTTACATCATAGAAGACATCTTCAACAAATACGTGTAGTGGTAGCGCCACAACTCCAACAACCCCGAGGCATTAATTCCATTGTGAGCTCGATTGGTGTATTATTGTTGTACTTTATGACTTGTTGTGATGGATAGATTGTGATCGACTTATTGTGATGGACTTATTATAATGGAATGTGGATTGTATCTATTGCAGTTGTAATGTGTTGTACGTCATTGCGTAGTTTACAAATTGCTGTTGGATGTATGATTGATTATCTAAGGATCTGCTAGAATGTCTCCTTGTGGTTTGAGAGATTGATATATATATTATAATTGCAAATGTTTTTTTGTCTGCTGAGTGGATGTCCTATTTACTAGAGAGGTCATGCCGAAATTTTGTACATTTCGGTGACTTAGTTTTAAGCCGGTTTTAAAGAGTTAAAAGGTTGGTTTCAGTCTTTTAGTAGAGGTAATAGGTTTGGTGTCTCGTTTGTTAATTCTTCGTTCGCTTGAACTTCGTTGTGGAGTTTGATGACCTTGGTGAGCTAGCTGTCCCCTCCCTTCTTTCCTCTTGCTCAAATTTAGGAACATTGGTTGCAATTTAGTCGATATGCAGCGGATGGACAGATGCTTCTGTAGGAAATCTAGTTGATTCTTTTAGTATATATCAATTTGAGTAATCTGTTGCAATAGTGATAATTTAAGTTGAAATGCATAAATCTGGATTGATGATGTTGCCATATGAGTTGCATATATATGTTTGTGATCTAGTCATTTGTATTTTTGTTTATTGCAAATATATGTTCAGTCATTTTGTACATTCAGAGTTGTTTTTGTCATTTTCTTGCTTTTGTCATTTCCGACTTCTATGGCAAATGATGATATTGGGTTTTGATATGTGACTTGTTCTGAATGAATGACAGAAACACATTCATCTTCAAATGACAGAACAAGTCATGTCAATGTAGTTTCCCGTTTCCAGAGTTGGATCCAGCTGTTGAATGCCATTGCATTCGATTGATACTTTTGCATCCAGCTCTGGAAATGGAATTGCTGACAATGGTATATATTGCCATAAAAAATCTGATGCTAACTACTTTTCTTTTTGCTTTTAATTTGTTCTTTTGTGTTAGTGTTTCTGATCAGATTTGAACAAAATAGATGATCCGTCTTATTCTTCGCTTAGCAATTTTTAGTTTCAATTTTCTTTTTGCCTTTTCTTTTGTTCTTTAGTTGTTATATGTATTGAGTGCGATGCATATTGATATATATATATATACATTTGTGTATAAATGACTGATAAATTCGTGAGCCATTAAAACCCCACGAATTTATCTGGGCGCTCCAGATAAATTCGTCGGTTCCTTGAGCCCACGAATTTAACAATTAAATTCGTGGGTTTATCAAGCCCACGAATTTAACAGATTAACTTCGTGGGCTATATAGCCAACGAATTTAACATTAAATTGTGAGCTCGTTGGCTCATTTATCTAATTAAATTAAATGGGTTTCAAGCATTGCAATTTAACTCAGATTCCCAATTAAATTCGTGAGCTTGGCAGCAACCTACGAACTTAACTTAAATTTATGGGTACCCACGAATTTAATTGATTAATTTCGTCGAGTTAAATTCGTGAACTAAATTCGACGATTTGCCTACGAATTTAACTTAAATTCGTGAATTTTGGCCTAAATTCGTGGGTTTCTGGCCCACGAATTTTTTCCTTTTCTTATGGTCGGCTCCTCGTTCCGGTACCACGAGCCTGTTACTATCGGTGCGTAGCTGTTATGGATTTGATTGCTTGGTTTCTTGAAATGGTCTGATGTTGTTTCATTATGGTCTGGTTCGAGGACTGGATTGGGCTGGTTTTCCTGTTCGAAGGATAAGATTAACAGATTAGAAGTGGATGCGGCTTAAGTTTTTTAGTACCGATTCTCATAGTGTCAGGTTTCACTGCGAGTTGTGTCTGATGCAGTGGGAGGTGGTTTTTTCCTGTAGTTATGAGCTTGGGATGTTCCCATGGCTACTCTGGTTCGATAAAAGGGACACCTCGGTTATTGGCTATTGTGTATATACATTAAGTTGTGATACTGAGCTCAGATAAGGCGATGCTTTCTGTATACAAATTCAAGAACTTAGAATGAAATTTCTGAGTTTTTGTGTACAACAAATTGTTTTATTGTAGGTAGAAAACATGTGTCATCAAATAAATGCATTGCGATGTACACGTTCTACACTTCTACTAAACGTTGCCATGCAGTCTCTACCTAACTCACTGGTAGATCCTATTTTCGTGAATAGTCTGTTACGGCCTGACGTTTTCTTGTACTTAAACACCCATTGATCAATACACTAAGTGTGGTTGCATCATCTCGTTCTCTCTCAACTTACATGGTATCAGGGCCTGTCTAGATCCTCCACCTGCTCTGCCTTCAACTGCCATCTTCTCCCCCATCTTTGGCGCCGCCATGAGCTCCTCCTCATCTCTGCACAAAGTCACCACCAACCCCCTTCCATCCTCCCAAATTCACCTGATTAACATCAAGACACACGTTCCCATTGTCCTTGATCTCCAAGAGTGAAACTTGTTGAAACTACCAAGAAATTTTTTGTTTGCCTACACAACTGCTCAGCTTTTTCTAATTTTTCATTGCTATTTATACTAGAGATTACATGCTAACTTGGATAGCAATCCGAACTCCTAATCTTAACAGACTCAAACAAAACTTGTAGAGTTTGAACCTTCTAAAACTGAAACTCAATCTTATCTCTTTAACTAATGCTTGTCAAGATTATCTCTAATATTTTCCCTTAATCTTGACACACCTACTCTTATTCATTGAGGCAATCGGTATCAACTACGATTTGCCAAATACATACTAGATACAGGATGGTGAACGCATCTCCAAGGAGTTTCGCCTTTTTCTTGCTGGCCATAACACCCGTGACGCACCTCGCCGATGATTACGACTTGTGCCTCAGCTCCAATTGTCTTTTCATAGGTAACACAACTTGACGGCGACGCAGACTCACATTAGAACTTACCCACGAGAGAATTTGGACACACCTGTAAGAACTCTCATGCGCACACACATCTAAAACGATGGTCACAACTCTTCAACATCCTGGACTCCTCTTCGACGAATTTGACTTTGGACGGCAAACACATCTCTTCAACGCCCAGGAGTCAATTTTGACACACGCAGCGGCTTCCTTTTGATCTTCTCGTATAGCATAATCTCTTCTGATGCGCACAACATCTCTGAAGGAACTCGCACACGTTTATCTTGTAGGCACAACTCACACAAGAACTCACGTGATCACACTGTATCTCGTGGACACAACTAACATGAGAACGTGTAACCTTTTCTTCTATTCTTTCGCTTCTTGCTGCCGAGTGCATCAAGCATGCACTGATTTCTAGCTGTCTTTCTTGCGCCGCCTAATGTACTTATGCATATCCTTCAAGATGCAGCCTCACACCACCTAGAGAACTGCAGCCTCACAACACCACCTAGAACTCACTGCTCGTCCCCTTTATAAATCCTTTTGACGCACGGCAGCTAGGGGTGCAAATGGAGCGGATAGTTCCCGACCGTCCGTCCGTCTGAATAAATTTGGATAGTATTTGGAGCATGAAATCGGATATTTGAGTTTTTTTTCGGATATCGGATACGGATTCGGATAGTTTTTGTCGGATATGGGAACAGATTCGAAATACAAGTATCCGTCGGATTTGGATATATCCGAAATTTTAATCGGAGCTATCTGAAAACTATCCGGTTACTATCCGATGGAAACTCCTCCCCTTTGTCGAGTCTGCACTCCGCTGTTCGCAGTCGGTGCTCCCTACTCCCTAGTCCCCACACACCCTCGTTCCGTGCGGCTGCCAAGATCTCCCAGCCATGGCCCTCCGGCTCGATCGGGCCTCCTCGGTCTGCGACACGCGTCCCCGCGCAGTCCGGTCGCGTCCCGCTTAGGTCCGTAAGTCTGCGACACCCACCTCCCTCTCTATCTCCCCCTTGCCCGTATTTCTTGTTGATTCTTATCCTGTTGGAATCTTCGTTGCTTTGCTCGTGCAGGAGCCCGGCGTCAGGTTCTGGCCTTTGGTGGAGATCACCGACGTCTGCCCATGCTGCCGGGACCAAATCGACTAGAAACGCAGGTTGGGAAGGGATTCGTTCCCCGATGTTTCTTGATTCGTTAGTTTCTTCATTCCGGGGTCAGATCCGTTTGCCTCTTTTATGTTTCAGATACGGAAATTACAAGCCGATTGTTGAGCCCGCAAAATGGTAGCTATCCTGCCCTTTTCGTGTTTACCACATATACTGGAAGGATGGAAGAATGGGTAGTAACTAGTAGTGGATGTTGACGGTTCTTTTGTTTTGGCAGTTAGAAGTTTGGGAAATGGAACTCCGGTAGCTTGTTGGAAGGTGATCCCTGCTGCTTATTTTTGATGTGATAGTAGTATTGGCATAGCCACATGATAGGTGAAATTTGAGCAATTCCTTAGTGTATTTTAGGGATGTAACAATTTTGGTGCTGTTTTGTAGGGATGCTGATGAAGAGGACAGTGAACGCAAGGCATATAGGAGGTGCAGGCATTTCTAAAGAAAGCAAGGAAGCAAATTAACATTAGAAGAAAGCAAGAGAAATAATCCTCTTTGAAGAACCCTCCTAGCACATCTCTCCTTATCCCTAGCTAGCTTCCCTCTTCACAATGAATTTCTTGTTGTAGAAACATGCATGATAGGTGTAGGCATTAGATACGGATGGGCACAAGGCGAAGGAGGAAGAAACAACAAATAAGCAGCAGAGGCAGCGGCAGCAGGCCAAGATGGATAGACTCACATTGAAAATAAACAGTTTATTGCTCTTACCACTTCATAGACACTAAAACTTTCACAAATCATAATAGGAATACTTCTAGGAAGCAATTATTCAGGTGCTAGCTTATTGCTCTTATTTGCTCCAGGATTCCGACTAGCTTACCACCTATCAGATTAGCGAAGTTGACTATACATGCACAATTGTGTTGCGCTGTTGCATCACCACTCTATTTTAAGCGCTAAATTAATATGCTTTCTAGGCCTATAGAAATTACTTGCATATCTGCATAGGTTAGTTACTATGGTTACTTTTTGTTCTTCACTTCTTCTAATGGTTATTTATCTTCAATATTTGCATTTCCTTACGTTTAACTTGACATCCAAATATGACAGGTTTTTGAAGTCCTTCATGTTAGAGGATTTCAGTTTTGGACGAATGCTTGGATATGTAGCAGGAGGGGGGGTTGTGGCTAGCTTATTGAGTTCCATGTTCACCACCACTGTTTTACTGAGAAGCTTCAAAGGAGTGTTCCTTGCCAGATACTAATGGCTTAACTAGTATAGAAGAATCAATTTTGGACCATGTAATGGTTCAAGGTGTGAGGATTCTGATTTGCTACAATACTACTTGCTAGTTACTACTGGCTCAACTAGCTCTTGTCATATGCTTGCTTATCTAGTCCATGTTATCGAGTGATGTACTTAAATCTACTTGCTAACATACTAATGTAGTTTCATTTTGAACATATAGTATGATTGATTGATCCTAATATGTGCGATATATATGGTTTCTGTTTTTACGCATTATCCGACTAAATATCCGTGACCGAGACTAACCGTATTCGGAACGATCTGTATTCACTTCGTATTCGTGACCAAGGTAATCCACATTCGTATTAGAATCCAGCACCGTCCGTATCCGACTCTGTATCCGAGAAAAAAATTGGAATAGGATGCGGAATGAGCGAAATCCGTCCGTATCCGCTTCGTTTGCACCCCTAACAGCAGCTGCCCTTTGCCTTTTTATTTCGCCACCTAGGAGGACTTAGACTAGCCACGCCACCTCGGGCGCCAGGTGCGTCCCTTTATTTCTGCGTCACGCCGCCGTCCTGGAAGAAGATGATACTGATTCGGACTTTTGGCGCGACGAAGAACAACGCCTCGTCGGGTGCCGCCCCGAGATGGCCACCCCCGGGAGTCTTTTCCTCCTAGGGGACAGTGGGTTAATCCAAAACCTTTAGGCTCTGATACCAATTGTTGGAACTACGAGGAAACTTTTTGTTGTCCTACACAACTGCTCAGCCTTTTCTAGTTTTTCTTTGCTATTTATACTAGAGATTACATGCTAACTTGAATAGCAATCCGAACTCCTAATCTTAACAGACTCAAACAAAACTTGCAGAGTTTGAACCTTCTAAAACTGAAACTCATTCTTATCTCTTTAACTAATGCATGTTAAGATTATCTCTAACATTATGGCCAATGGAACCAAATTTTCCATGTTGTCTTTGGCAAATTTGGCCTGGGCGACCGCATCTCTGGCTCCACGGCTACGCACAGTGACTCCAACTGGGTCCAGAACGACTTCTCGATCTTCTCGTGGTTTTACACCACGGTCTCCGCCGAGATTCTCACCATCGTCCTCACCCCGAACGACACGGCGTATTCCTCACCCTGAACGACACGGCGTATTCCGCCGAGAAATTAAGGAATGCAGTAAGGTTGGTGTTTGCACCAGAATTTGGCAAGTATGGTCAAAATCGGCAAGAAAGTCAACATGCGGTAACTAATAGGCGATTTGGAAAGATTTGAAGATATTTCGTAACGGTAAAGATCTTTAAGGGAAAACTATCCGTATTAAGGCCGATACGGATCAGGTTTTGTAACGTGTTGTAATAGGACACGGTCAGCCGACGGGTATAAAAGAAGGGCAAAGAGCGAGCTGCAAAAGGATCCAACACAATCAAACACACCAATTTACATTACTTTTTCCTGTCGACTAGGAGTAGTCCTTGTAATTTAGTCTTTGTAATTCGATCTTGATCAATAAAGTTGTGCATCGCCGATTGTTGGTCTTCTTCAAATTACGCCCCAGGTTTGATTTGTTCTGATTTTGTTGCGCATCGCCTTATTCAGAATCGATCTATCTTTATTCTCTGATTAGCCTTAATCGGCTAATTAGACTTACCCTTTTATCTTGAGTTAATCGGCTTCAAGCTGATTGAGTCTAAGCCGATTGATCTTCATGATCGGCTTTGAGGGAATTTCATATTTTTACCTTGTCGATTCCAGGTCAAATCGACTCGCACGCTCTGAACTAGGTGTTCGTGTGGTGTGCTGTTGTCAGAAACCCTACTTCAAGTTTTTGACATCAACACACTCTTGGCACGCCTAGTGGGACGACCATGTCTTCATCAGGGAAGTCGATTCTACCATCCGATCTCAACGCTGAAGCTATAATCGTCCTGACGATGGACGATTTAACGCGAGAACAACGTAGAGAAATCGAAGATCGAAAAACAGCTCTTGAAGAGATTATGCTAAATTGTTATCAGAAAACTCGACATGGCATCACTCAAAAGACCGCTTTGCCGACGATCAATGTCCTGGGGGATGCAGGAGTCACAGAAGGACCGGTAAGTCGATATTTGCCCGCTCAAGCCGAATTATCGGCTATGATTAATCACTCTGTACACCATGCTCTGATAAACCAGTCATCGACTCTTGTTACAACCCTTAAGCCGATGATCGCAAATAGCATCAAAACCATCGCCCAGGAATTGGCTTCGTCCAGAAGTCTGCTCGACCCATTGCAAGCTCTGCCAAGTTACCCTATTTTTTCAATAGCACAAAACACGCAGAGCACACTAGCCGATCCTAAACCATCGGCTATGACTTCACCTCCAACCATGATGCCCACCCAACCCACTATTATACTGCCTAGAGATCCTTGGTCGAGTGGAGTAAACCATTAACAGGCTTACACCGATGTTGCTAAACTAGATGCATCGGCGAATCTACCACCGTTAACCCCATTCTATGCTTTTCCACAATCGGTTTCGCAGCCGATTGAATCTGACAAATACCCACGTCATGAACCTGTCTTGCATAGAAATCCAGGTCCGCACAGGGTAGTGACCTATTCAGAGCCTTTTGTTCCAGTACCAGAACTACAAACTCGAAACAATAGGTACGACCAATACGCTCGTCTGCCATCGGCTCAACCTAATTGGCAACCCGAGTTTGCACTCAGGGGGCAGAATGCCAATTATGACCAACATTATCAAGGACCTACTATTTCGGTGGGCGATAATGTGAATTGGGTCGATCAAATTTCCGTTGTCTTAAGGGATCAATTCGGCATAATGCCCAAAGGGAAGGTTATCGGCTATAGAAAGCCGTATCCCGATTACATAGATTGTATGCCTTATCCTCACAACTTCAAAGTCCTAGATTTTGCAAAATTCTCTAGCGACGATTCAATTACAACATTAGAACACGTCGGATGCTTTATCGCACAATGCGGCGAAGCAGCTCAGTCCGATGGGCGAAAAATCAGACTGTTCCCATTATCATTATCAGAAGCAGCTTTTACTTGGTTTACTTGTCTGCCTCCAAATTCGGTTCATTTATGGAATGATTTGGAAAGCCGATTCTATGAATATTTTTTCTCAGGTAGTTTAGAACTCAGGATCTCCGATCTAAGCTCTATTCGCTAGAAATTTGGAGAATCGGTCACTAATTATATTAAAAGATTTAGAGAGATAAGAAATTGGTGTTTTAGTGTCACGTTACCCGATAATCAACTCGCTGATTTGGCTTTCCAATGGTTAATTCGACCACTCAGAGAAAAGTTTGGGGGACAGGAGTTCACCGATCTGAGTCATCTGCTTCATCATGCGTCGGCTCAAGAAAGCCGGTTCCCGGATAACAGGGCGTATAAGGATAGGTTTAAAAATGGTAATAATAAAGAAAAGGATAAAGCCAAAGTTAATATTGTCGACTATTGTTCGAGCGATTCTTCAGAAGATGATGAAGCAGAGATAAACATAGCCAAATGGATAAAAGGGTCTTAAAAATCCTTAGTCTGTTCTTGGCTTAAGCTGACTAGGAATAAGTCGGAAGTTAAGTATGCCTTTGATGTCACTAAGTGTGATCGTATTTTTGATTTTTTGTTACAAGAAAAAATAATATGATTGCCCGAAGGACACGTCATACCATCGGCTGTGAGATCAAGAAACGCAGGTATTAGAAGTGGCATCATTCTTTTTCTCATAATACTAATGATTGCAATATTTTTCGTCAGCAGATCCAGTCAGCTATCGAGGATGGTCGGCTAAAATTTGCTGATGAGCCGACCATGCAAGTTGATGTTGATCTGTTCCCTATTAATATGGTTCGATGTTCGAGCAAAGGAAAAAAGCCGATGCATGATGAGCCAAAAAGGGATCGGCAAGTTGACATTCAGTCAGCCTCAAATGGTAGTCAGGCATTGAAAATCACGATCGGTTCATTACAAATAGAAGCCTATCATGAAGGAAAGAATTCAAGGACCATTAAACCTAAGGGAAATCCTCAGGTTGGTAGATGGTATAAAGCAGAAAAATCATCGTCAAAACAGCCAGCAAGAAGGTCGGGATCGACGTTTTCTCAGTTAATGGAGAAGTATGAAAGAATAAATAATCAGCCACGGTATTATCCTCGTCGGCCAGATAATCTGTATCAAACAGAGAACATGGAGAGAGCGCATCGGAGATGTCCTTTTTGGAAATTTTGTTGGGAAAGGGGAGTAGCAGTGCCGTCTCCGTATACATGCCCAATGGAGCATTACCCCCAAGACGATTGGCCTAGCCGATCGGCCAGAGACAGGTTGTCTGGGCCGATATGAGATCACCCTAATAAAAGTTACAGAAGACCTATTCACGAAAGAATCTCTGAACCAAATCAGGTGCCGAACCAGGTTGAAACACAAGGATCTAATTCTGATCAGGAAGATTTGGCTGGCAAAATACGTAAGCCAATGGAGCCCAAATCTAGATGGTGTCCACCTGGCCTTAGCCGATCACAACGTAGACGGTTGCAAAGGCTAAGGAC
Organism: Otatea glauca; assembly: GCA_036346275.1. Lineage (NCBI taxonomy): Eukaryota > Viridiplantae > Streptophyta > Magnoliopsida > Poales > Poaceae > Otatea > Otatea glauca. Next base: position 75,258 of record JAYEVK010000201.1, on the reverse strand, counting down.
TCAGGAGATCAGAAAAGCCGATGCAGAGAAACAGAGGGATGAAACTTTCAATAAACTTCGGCCGATCAAAGTTATCAAGAGAGAATGAGGAAGAAAGAACAGGTTGAAGAAGATTTTGAGTCAGCCGATGACCTGGATTCTCCTATGATTAGGGATGACACACCTCCGATGGATATCAACATGGTATTTACATTGCCGGCCGAGTTCAAAATTAAAACTGAATCGGCCAAAGAAACTTTTGTCCAATCATGTTCAGGTGCCCAAAACGCAATCTTTGAGAAACCAAGAGATGACCATCGGCATCTAAAACCATTATATTTGAAAGGTTATATAAATGGCAAGCCGATATCAAGGATGCTAGTGGATGGTGGAGCTACAGTTAATCTGATGCCGTACACCACTTGCAAGAAATTGGGTAAGTCCGATGAAGACTTAATCAAGACTAATATGGTTTTGAATGACTTCACAGGCGATCCTACAGAGGCCAAAGGTGTTATGGTCACATAGTTGACTGTTGGCAGTAAAACTTTGCCGACCGTATTTTTTATGATTGACGCCAAAGGAAATTACAGTGTGCTGCTTGGTCGGGATTGGATTATGCCAATTACTGCATCCCGTCGACCATGCATCAAGCGCTTGTTCATTGGAATGGAGGTGAAGTTAAGGTTGTCACAGCCGATACATCGGCCCATATAGCCATGGCCAGTTTGATGCGAATTGGCAACAAGAAGAGGCTGGATGTATATCAGGGAAACGCTGGATGATTGTGACTTCATTTGCGTAAGTAAGACAGGACTTATGCCGATCAGTGTCAAGCCAGGCACATTTGATCGGGCAAGTGAGGTATTACGCTGATGAAATCCCAGGAAGGTCGGCCAAGATTTTTGCAACTTGCACCGATGGCGTCGGCTGAAGAAAAGATGAATGGTAAGCCGACGTCTTAAGAAAACATAAGTCATTAATTAAAAGTACGCTGCTTACCTCTACAGTAGCCGACACGTGTGGCGAACTCTCACCACTCTGCTCCTGGGGCTTTGATCCCCTTTTTGCCGGAGCCTTGGTGTACTTTGTTTTCTTCTTTTCTGAAATTATGATCGACTAAGATTTATTTGCAAAAAGAGGTATAAAGAAATGAAAGTCGATCATGGCACACTCACTTGGTTGTTTTTTCTCGATGTCCGATAGTGACAGACTACGAATCCCTGTGGTACCCGGTGTACCTGTAAGGCCATCATTGGGTGGCCTCTTGCCTTAACTCTTGCCCGATTGGCGATGTGAGCTTCTTACCAGCAGCCTTGGTCTGCAAAACGAAAATGAAAGGGTGATTAGAAAAGTGTATCTGGCAAGAACCAACGAATAAAAGGAAATTATTTAAGCCGATACCTCATCAATATCTACAAGACTTGTATTAGTATACCCCACAGAATTAGTCTCGTCATTTGAATCGCTATTAGTGTCTACTGTCGGCTCAGGAAGATTTGGGAAAAACTCGTTGACAATAGCCGACGTTGTTTTATCATAATAGAGCGCTTTTGCAATTGACGACCACCAAGAAGAAAAGCGTTCTGACCGACGTGTATTCAGTATAAAATGCGGCAACTCTTTAATCTGAAGCTCGTCGGCTATTTCAAGGACAATGTTGGCCGCGACTGCATTACAGACTCTGGCTCTTGGTTGAAGCCGATCGACTAGTGGTAGACTCGGAACGACCTGGCCAAAGCCTAATTGCTTAGCATAAACTGGCGGGCAGTAGAACTCATATGAAGGTTAAAAAGTTTGATTTCTTATGTGAAGGCCGACGTGCAATATGCTTGGCGAAATGAAGAGCTTAAACAAATCCAAGGTATCTTGTGGCATTAGAGCACTATCGGCATCTAAGTGAAGAAAGGAAGACCATGGGAAATCAGCTGTACTTGTATAGCTTAAGAAGTCATTTTGTTTGAATTCATTACTGTCAAGCTGTAAGAAGAATGATAAATATTTTTTGGAGCCGATGGATGTCACTTTTGTCTCATTCCCGAAGCACATCATAAATCACTCCCCGTAAGATCGGCTGGCAATAAACTGAGGCTCCATACCTTCTGGAGTGTCTTCGCGAGGAAATGTTGTGTCTTCAGATGGATTCAACTCAAAAGATCGGCTAAATAGACAGTATAGCCAGATCTGAACAAACCAGAGAGGTCCTCCAACATTGCCGACAGTGAAACTCGTGAAACCAGTAAAAAGTCGACATCTGAAAGCATCTAGGCACCCGGTATGTTTTGGCTTTGATAATTAATGACAACTTTGTTATATGATCTAATGCTTTTGTTGAGAATATTGAAAGTAGGTCAATTCCAAGATTAATGATTATGGAAATACCAAGGAAGGTTCAAACCAATCGGCAATATGTCAAGATCATGAAAAGGTAAATTTATAAGGCTCTTTTCTAGTCTTTTGATGATCTTGGAGTTTGGAAGAAAGATCGGTTTACTAGATTAAGGGCTGTACTATTAAGAGGGATCTTGACGCTTATCTCGATGTCTTTTTAGGGTTTAAAGGCTCAAAGTGTATATTCAAATAGTTGCCAAATGATAAATAAGTTTCAATCTTGAAAATCCTTTAGAACAAATCAAATCTCTGGAAACCCGGTGCTACCGCCCATGACAAATGCGGTGCTCTGGATGCTTGTAGCACCGGCTCAATAGGGCGGTGTGAAAATTCCAGAGAAAGGCTTTTGGGCGTTTTTGTAGCCCGGTGCTACCGCCCATGGTAGGCTGGTGCTACCGGACCATCGGTAGCACCGGACTTCAGCCCGGTGTGAAAATCACAGAGGGTGTGTTTTTGGGTGTTTTAGTAGCCTGGTGCTACCGCCCATGGTAGGCCGGTGCTACCGGACTATCGGTAGCACCGGACCACCACCCGGTGTAAAAATTCCAGAGAAGCACCTTTTCTGGGCATTTTGGAGCCTGGTGCTACTGACCATTGTATCCCGGTGCTACCGGACCTACGGTAGCACCGACCCTGAGCCCTGTGCTATAATTCCAGAGAAGTGTCTTTTTGAAGAAAGAAATTGAAGTGGAGCCCGGTGCTACCGGCTCTAGTTGGGCGGTAGCACCGGACCCCCTGTAACGGTCTCTAGCAAGTGCATTAAATGCACTGTTCTAGCCGTTGAAGAGGAGCCCGGTTCTACCGGTCCTACATGGGCGGTAGCACCGAAAAAACAGATTTTTACAGATTTTGAGCTCCAACGGCTAGAAAGTTTGGTGGAGGCTATAAATACCTCCCCACCTGCATTCTAGAGCACTCTCTTGGTCCTCATTGATGATATTTGAGCTCTAGCAAGTGTTCTCCACTCTTGTGTGCATTCAATTTCCATTTGTGAGTGAGAGAAGTAAGATTGAGTGTTGCATTTAGTGTTTGAGCCTTTAGACACCGACATTCGACCTCAAGCTAGCGTCAAGGTTTATTACTCTTGGAGGTTGCCGCCTCCTAGACGGCTTGGTGGCGATCTTGCGCGGTGAGCTTCTCAACGGAGATTGTGAGAAGCCCCAGCAAGTTGTAAAGGCCGGAGTTCGCCTACCCGGAGCGTGGAAGAACTACCTTAGTGAACGAGGAAGGCTCAAGCGAGTGGAGCCGGCTTGACGTGGTTCAAGTCACCTCAACGTGTAGTAGGTGAGGCCGGCAAGTCTCCGAGACCACGGGTTAAATTCCTTGTCTCCTATTTATTTGTGTTTGGTATTTTTGTTTGTTGAGAATCCATTTCATTAATACCATACTCTTCATAGTCTTTGTGCTCACAAGTCTATTTGCTTCACTTGGTTTGACATAGCATCTTAAGAAATTGCTAGAGCTTTAGTGTGTTCTTCATATTTGTATCTCAATTTCGTAGTATCTTTTGTAATCTCTAAATTGTGTTGAAAAATTTAGAAACCTCCTATTCACCCCCCTCTAGTCGGTTATCCTTGATCCTACAAGCAGTATCAGAGCTTGGACTCTCTTTTGGGGCTTCACCGCCTAGAGAGTAAGGATGGCTAGCGATGGGGTGTCAATAGGTAAGGCGTCATTTTTTGATGGTACAAATTATGCTTATTGGAAAATTCGTATGACCGTTTATCTTAAGGCCATGAGTCCAAGCATATGGAGGATTCTAGTTGAGGGTTTCACTCCGGGGGTTAATCCCACACTCACAAATGATCAAGAGGAGCGAAACACTCATCTAAATGCTCAAGCTATGAATGCTCTTTTTGGAGCCTTGAACGCGGATGAGTTCAATCGAGTGAGCAATCTTGAAACCGCTCATGAGATTTGGACAACCCTCTCGGAAATTCATGAGGGGACATCCTCGGTCAAGGAAGCCAAATTGCATATGCTTCGAATCAAATATGAGAGTTTTATTATGTTGCCTCATGAAAACATCAATGAGATGTATTCACGGTTGAACAACATAGTAAATGAGCTCAAGGGCCTTGGAGCATCACTAACCGATTTTGACATTGTTCGTAAGATGCTTAGGGCTCTTCCGGAAAAATATGAGACCTTGGTGACGTTGTTTCTCAACTCACCGGAATTACCAAGAATGACGCCAACGGGACTTCTTGGAAATCTCATAACCAATGAGCTTTACAAGAAGGACAAGGAAGAGCTTTTGGAACAAAGCTCTTCGAAGAAGAAGAACATCGCCTTCAAAGCAAAGGCGGAGTCAAGTGATGAGATGCTCAATGACTCCGATGATGACGAAGACACCGAGGAGGAAATGGCTCTTCTTGTAAGAAGAATGAGAAAATTTATGAAGAGACGTTCAAGCACAAGTGGTCCTCAAAAATTCAAGAAGGGACAATACTCTAGCACCAATCGATATGCTAATATCCGATGCTATGAATGTGATGAGAAGGGACATATTGCCTCAAAATGTCCAAAGAAAAGGGACGACAAAAACAAGTCCCCTCCGAAGAAGAAGTTTTTTCATGGGAAGAAGAAGCTCTTCAAGAAGTTGAATAAAGATGGGAAAGGCAAGGCTCACATTGGAGAATGGAACTCCGAGGAAGAATATTCGGACTCAGACTCTTAGAGGATGATACACCTCAAAGAAGAAGGGTCTTGCCAGAATTGCTATTGAGGAGACCTCATCACCTTTCGTCACTCCCTTATGTCTTATGGCTAAAGGAGATTTTAAGGTAAACACAAATGATGATGAACCCTCCTATGATGAATTAATGGATATGCTTGAGGACTTGAATGAGTATCTTGGAAAAGAAAAGTCTAAACATAAAGCTTTGAGAAAAGAATACCTTTCTCTCAAAGACTCTTATGAGGAGCTAATGGAAGCTCATGAACTCTTCTTGCTAAGGACCATTCAAAGCCTCAAAATGATATAGGAATAAGTTGCAAAATTATTGATGATATATCTTGCTTAGAAATAGATTCATGTTGTATATCAAAAACTAGCATATCTACCTCTTGTGATGATTTATTTGATATGCCATCAATATCATGCTCTAGTTCTACTTCATGCCATGAAAACCTAGTAGTAGAAAATAATGAACTTAAGGCAAACTTAGTAAAAGTCTTGATAGATGTTTCAAGGGTAAAGACACTTTAAATAAAATCTTGAATGTCCAAAGATGCTCCTACAATAAAGAAGGACTAGGATATGTTCCTAAGAAGGGCAAAAAGATTAATAACAAAGCTCCTCGTTTTGTTAAATCAAATCGGAAGTTTTGTTACAAATGTCATGAGGTAGGGCATCTAGCAAACAATTGTCTTTTGGATAAAACAACTAAAAATAACATTTATGACTTTTGTTATGTTCTTAAGAAAGATAGTGTTGGCAAAATAATTGCTAAGTTTGTTGGCACTCCTATACTTGGCCGTAAAAAGAATGCCATTTGGGTGCTCAAAGCCTTGGTTACTAACCTCCAAGGACCCAAACAAATTTGGGTACCTAAAAGAACTTGATTCTCTTTTGTAGGTGAACTACAAGACCGGCGGACGGCATTGGGTGTTGGATAGTGGATGCACTCAACATATGACCGGTGACCGGAAGATGTTCACCACCTTTGAAGTAGGAAATGGGCAAAACGACAAGATCACATTTGGTGACAATAGTAAAGGAAAGGTATTGGGTTTGGGTAAAATCGCTATCTCAAATGACCTTTCTATTTCAAATGTCTCTTTGGTAGAAACCTTAAATTTTAATTTGTTATCGGTTGCTCAAATTTGTGATCTAGGTCTTTCTTGCATGTTTTCCAAGAATGGTGTAGTGATTTCTAAAGAAAATGATAATTCTTTAGTGTTCAAAGGTTTTAGATTTGGAAACTTATATTTAGTTGATTTCACCTCAAATGAGTCATGTCTTCAAACTTGCTTAATTGCAAAGACATCCCTAGGATGGTTATGGCATAGAAGACTAGCTCATGTTGGGATGATCCAACTCAAAAAGCTTTTCAAAAATGATTTAGTTGTGGGCTTGAAAGATGTGAAGTTTGAGAAAAATAGACTTTGTAGTGCTTGCCAAGCCGGAAAACAAGTTGCTAGTTCTCATCCTTCAAAAAGTATCATGTCCACATCTAGACCATTAGAGCTCTTACATATGGATTTGTTTGGCCCAACAACCTATAAGAGCATTGGAGGAAATTCTTATTGTTTGGTTATTGTTGATGATTTTTCAAGGTATACGTGGGTATTCTTTTTAGATGATAAATCCGAAACCTACGGTATCTTTAAAAACTTTGCAAAAAGGGCTCAAAATGAATTTGATTTTAAAATTAAGAAGATTCGTAGTGACAATGGTTCCGAGTTCAAAAATACAAAAATTGCAGATTATTGTGATGAATCTGGAATAAAGCACGAACTTTCCGCTACTTACACTCCGGAGCAAAATGGAGTTGTGGAACGGAAAAATCGAATATTAATTGAAATGGCAAGAACTATGCTTGATGAATATAGCACCTCCGATAGTTTTTGGGCGAAAGCCATTAATACCGCTTGCCATGCAACTAATAGGCTTTATTTGCATCGTATCTTGAAAAAGACCTCTTATGAGCTTCTCATTGGAAGAAGACCAAATATTTCTTATTTTCGAGTTTTTGGTTGTAAATGCTACATCTTGAAAAAGGGTGTTCGACTTTCAAAATTTCAAAGTCGTTGTGATGAAGGCTTCTTACTTGGATATTCTTCAAATAGCAAAGCCTATCGTGTATTCAACAAAAATAAAGGTTTTGTGGAAGAAACTTGTGATATTGAGTTTGATGAAACTAATGGCTCTTAAGAAGAGCAAGAAAACTTGGATGATGTAGGTGAAGAAGGTTTAAGAGAAGCAATGAAGAACATGACACTTGAAGACATAAAACCAAAAGAGGATAAACAAGATACACCCTCATCCACTAAAGTTGAACCCTCCACTTCCGCTACGTCAAGTCAAGTTCAACCTATTGATGTGGATGGAAAGGAGTGTGATCAACAAACGCATACTCTACCTCAAAGAATTCATCATGGGCTCTCCAAAGATCATCCAATAGATCAAATATTGGGTGATGTTAGTAAGGGTGTTCAAACTCGATCTCGCATTGCTTCTTTTTGCAAACATTACTCCTTTGTATCTTCTTTTGAACCTACTCACATAGATGAAGCTCTAGATGATCCGGATTGGGCAAATTCAATGCATGAAGAACTCAATAACTTTGCCCGAAATGATGTTTGGACTTTAGTGGAAAGGCCCAAGGAACACAATGTAATAGGTACAAAGTGGGTATTCCGAAACAAACAAGATGAAAATGGTATTGTGGTAAGAAATAAGGCCGGTTGGTAGCTCAAGGATTTACTCAAATTGAAGGTTTGGATTTTGGTGAAACTTTTGCTCCGTGGCTAGATTAGAAGCCATTAGAATCTTACTTGCTTTTGCATCTTGTTTTGATATTAAATTATTTCAAATGGATGTAAAGAGTGCTTTTCTAAATGGAGAAATTTCGAGTTGGTATTTGTTGAACAACCTCCGGTTTTGAAAGTCCTAAATATCCTAACCATGTTTACAAACTCTCTAAGGCGCTATATGGTCTCAAACAAGCTCCTAGAGCATGGTATGAGCGACTTAGAGATTTTCTACTTTCTAAAGGGTTCAAAATTGGGAAGGTTGATACAACACTCTTTACAAAAATTATTGACGAAGAATTCTTTGTATGCCAAATCTATGTTGATGATATTATATTTGGCTCTACTAACGAAGACTTTTGCAAAGAATTTGGTGATATGATGTCTAGGGAGTTTGAGATGTCAATGATTGGAGAATTAAGCTTCTTCCTTGGACTTCAAATCAAGCAACTCAAGAATGGGACCTTCGTGAGTCAAACCAAATATGTGAAAGATTTGCTGAAGAGATTTGGCATGGAAGACTCGAAGCCCATCAAGACACCAATGGCTTCTAACGGGCATCTTGATCTAAACGAGGGAGGTAAACCGGTAGACTCAAAACTTTATCGCTCTATGATTGGTAGTCTACTCTATCTCACCGCATCTAGGCCCGATATTATGTTTAGTGTGTGCATGTGTGCTCGCTTTCAAGCTTCTCCTAAATAATGTCATTTAGTAGCTGTTAAGAGAATTCTAAGATATTTAAAGCATTCCTTAAATATAGGGTTATGATATCCTAAAGGTGCTAATTTTGATTTAATTGGATATTCGGACTCGGATTATGCGGGTTGCAAAGTGGATAGAAAAAGCACCTCCGGAAATTGCCAATTTCTAGGTAGATCCCTTATTTCTTGGTTCTCCAAGAAACAAAATTCCGTAGCTCTATCCACCGCCGAAGCCGAATACATATCCGCCGGTAGTTGTTGTGCTCAATTATTGTTGATGAGGCAAACTTTAATGGATTATGGAATAGATTTTAAAAATGTGCCTCTTTTATGTGATAACGAAAGTGCCGTTAAAATAGCCAACAACCCGGTCCAACACTCAAGAACCAAACATATAGAAATCCGTCATCATTTCTTGAGAGATCATGTTAGCAAAGGAGATATAGTGATTAGTCACATTAGAACCGAAGATCAATTAGCGGATATCTTAACCAAACCTTTAGATGAAGCCCGGTTCTGTAAATTGAGGAATGAATTAAATGTCATAGACATCTCTAATGTGATTTGAGTTTTCTTTTGAATCTTGCTTAAAAGACTTATTGGTTATTCCTTTTGTTGCTTTGTTGAATGTCTTTCATTTTTATATAGCACTTGTTGAGGGGGAGCTCTTTATATGATTCTTATATCTTGAATATCAAATGATGCTATATATTTAAAAAAATAAGGTTGAATCATAATTAAGCCATAAATCTTGAAAATTTACATAAGTTTTGGATGTAATTGTATGTCTTATATAAAAATATTAAAATTTTATTAGTTATGTTGAATTCTCTGGGTGTTTATTTCTGCCTTGGCTATTTTCTCGGTAGCACCGCTCATACAAGAGCGGTAGCACCGGAGACCGGTACTACCGGAAAAACCGCGGTAGCACCTGATTTATCGGGCTTTGAGGGTTAAACCCAGTGCGGTGCAACCGTTTTTCCCATTCTTCTCACCGCACCTCTCTCTCGTTTCTCTCTCTTCCATTTTTCCATTCGGTTCCCCACTAAAATTACTTCAAATTCATCCGGAGAAATCAAGTTTCCTATCAATCTTTTTGATCTTCACTCGATCCTCTCTCAAAGGTACCCTCTTTTGTTCAAAATCAATCGATTTCTCATGCCCTAGCATCATCTACATACCTTTTTAGGGCTTTTGTGAGAAAATAGCAAAATGTGTAGAAATTTGGTGAAATTTATGGTTAAAATGAATTTGATGAAGGATATACATGTTGTTAATCAACATTTCCTGAATCAAACCATTCAAAATCATGATTTCAGACAAATTTTGTTAAAATCACATCGGCCAGGTGCTACAGGTCCTGTATGTAGCATCACTTGAGTCCGTGCTACCGGATTTGCATGAGTGGTAGCACCGGATTTGCAGTCAAGTTGCTCACAATTGGCTATTTTTTGGGGTTTCTAGGGCATATCCCCTGATCTTACTCCTTGAAACTCTCTTTTGTATCAAGTAATCATGCCTAAAACTCGAGGTTCTGGCTCTTACATTAAAGTAGCTGCAAATCGAGGACGTGCTCCTCATCCTCCACCACCTCAAGATTCCGACAGTGAAGACAATATTCCAATAGCTTCAAGACATCGTGAAGTCCGAAAGAAGAATAAGCAAGAAATTGGTGACAGCTCCAAGAAATCCAAGGGAAAACGTCCAGTGTCAGAAACTGAAGAAGCAAGTGATTCTATAGACATAGATAAATCTCAAAGTGGAGAAGAGACAGAAGAGGAAAACCTTGATGATTTTGATCCTTCGTCAAATCTAAGGACAATCAAAGGTGATACATACTTCTCCTTAAGAACTGCAAACCAATACTTGCTGCCTAACAATGCCACTGAGGATAGATTCAGAACCTTGTTTCAGCAAAAAGTGTTCTATGAAATTTACAAAGAAAAGGACTTTGCTGATCATAAGTGGATCAATGATTTAATCAAAAAGATGTCCCGGAAGCCCCCGACCTCTGTGAAGGAAATGTTCGCATTGGCCGACCGCTACGCCACAGCTTCAGATGCCCTGGCCGAACGTCAAGAAGATCGCCCGCCGCAGAAGAACAAAGGCGACAAGCCCGAGTCCTCAAAACACAAGGATAGGAAGCGGAAGGGCGAAGAGCTAGTTGCGGTAGCCGAGCACAACCGACCCCGAGCTGTTCAGAGGGAGGCACCTGACTACAGCACCGTCATGGAAGCAATTTGTCCTTTCCACCCTAAGGGAAAGCACACCACCAAAGATTGCTTCACTTTGAAGCGTTTTGAGCGTGAAAGTCACTGGCAACCGGCTCCAGCCAAGGGCGAAGCTGCTCCAGCAAAGAAGAAGGACCTCCCAGACGAAGAAGATTTCCAGGAATCCGAGCAGGAGCTGAACTACATCTACGGGGGCTCAACCGGATACGAGTCCAAGCGGAAGCAAAAACTTGTCGCTCCGGAAATCAATGCAGTAGAACCGGCAACCCCCTAGTATTTGAAGTGGTCCGAAGTCCCGATCACCTTTGATCGTAGGGATCACCCCAACCGGGTCCCACATCCGGGTAAGTTTCCTCTGGTGCTTGACCCAGTTGTGCGCAGCGTGAAGCTCAAGAGGGTGCTGATCGATGGCGGAAGTGGACTCAACGTCCTATTCACCAGGACTTTCGACGACATGAGTATTCCCCGCTCCGAGCTAAGGCCGAGCGCCCAGCCGTTCCATGGAGTGATCCCCGGGGCATCCTCGTTCCCACTCGGGCAGATTTCTTTGCCTATTACATTTGGCACCAAGGATAATTTTCGGACCGAATATATCAATTTCGAGGTAGCCAATTTCGAAACAGCGTACCATGCTATCTTGGGAAGGCCCGGCCTAGTCAGATTCTTGGCCGTGCCGCACTACACTTACTCAATAATGAAGATGCCGAGACCTCGAGGAGTCATCACGGTCCGTGGAGACATCAAGCAATCCTCGTAATGCGACCGAGAAAATCATGAACTCGCCGAGTTGTGGGAAGCGTCTTGTAGAGGCGAAAAGTATCAAACCGAGGCTGCCACGTTGCAAGATGAAGGAGACGTTCCAGCAAAAAAGCAGGCCACCTCAGGAATCAAGCCAGGCGAAGGAACCAAAAGAATCATTCTTGACCCGTCCGACACGTCTAAAATGACTTGGATCAGGACAGGGCTCGAGGATAAATAGGAAAGCGCGCTCGTCACCTTCCTCCAAGCCAACAAGGACATCTTCGCCTGGAAGCCATCCGATATGCCAGGTGTACCAAGGGAGGTGATCGAGCACACTCTCCACGTCGACGAGAAAGCCAAACCGATCAAACAAAGGCTTCGGCGGTTCACTCCAGATCGTCGGAACGCCATCAAGCAGGAGATCACCAAGCTTTTAGCTGCAGGTTTTATCAAAGAGGTGTATCACCCTGATTGGTTAGCGAATCCTGTATTGGTTCAAAAAAAAAAAAAAACTTGGCGCTTTGCGTTGATTATACCGATCTTAACAAGGCATGTCCAAAGGATCCCTTTGGGCTGCCCCGAATCGATCAGGTTGTCGACTCGACCGCCGGGTGCGAAATTTTGAGCTTTCTCGATGCCTATTCAGGCTACCATCAGATTCGCCTAAAGGCGGAAGATCATATCAAGACCTCGTTCATCACGCCTTTCGGATCCTTTTGCTACAGCACGATGGCATTCGGCCTGAAAAATGCTGGCGCGACTTATCAATGCGCTATACAGTGGTGTTTTCACGCCCAGCTCGGGCGCAACGTGGAGGCATACGTGGACGACGCCGTGGTGAAGACTCGGGAAAGGAAGGATCTTATCACTGACCTAACCGAGACATTTGAGAGTCTGAGGACCTTCAGCATGAAGTTAAATCCCGAGAAGTGTGTTTTCGGAGTATCTTCGGGAAAATTGCTTGGGTTTATTGTATCTCAGCGAGGAATCGAAGCCAACCCGGAGAAAGTCAATGCCATATCAAATATGAAACTGCCGACTTGCCAAAAGGACGTCTAGAAACTTACGGGGTGCATGGCCGTGCTCAGCAGGTTTATCTCCCGACTGGGTATGCGAGGAATGTCATTCTTCAAACTCCTCAAAAAGCAAGACAAGTTCCAGTGGACGCCGGAGGCACAGCAAGCATTTGAAGATCTGAAGACCTTCTTAACGACACCCCCGGTTTTTGTCTCACCAATGCCGGAAGAACCTCTGTTACTCTACATCGCGACAACGACTCATGTAGTCAGCGCTGCAATCGTCATAGAGAGGGAGGAGCCGGCTCACGTGCACAAGATCCAACACCCAGTCTACTTTGTTAGTGAGGTCCTGAGTGAATCCAAGGAGGCCACTGGGAGAATTGCCAAGTGGGCAGTCAAATCTCAAGCGCTCGCCGACTTTACGGCCGAGTGGATAGAGCTTCAAAACCCGGCGATTACCAAGGAACTTGAGTATTGGACAATGTACTTCGATGGTTCCCTCATGCTCAGCGGCGCAGGGGCTGGTATAGTGCTCATATCGCCAAGCGGGGAAAGGTTGAGGTATGTCGTCCAAATATTTTTCCCGCATCCAACAACGCCGCCGAGTATGAGGCACTCATTCACAGACTCCGTATTGCCATATCCCTCGGTATCCGACGCCTAGCGGTTCGTGGAGACTCAATGCTCGTGGTCAACCAAGTGCAAAAGGAATGGTCATGTATGGAAGACAACATGGCGGCCTATTGCCAGGAGGTACGCAAGCTAGAAAGCAACTTTGATGGCCTAGAGCTCGTTCACGTGCTCCGGCGAGACAACGAAGCAGCCGACGAGCTGGCGAAGATGGGATCCTGTCGGTCCAGAGTACCCGTGGGAGTTTTCGTGGAAGAAATCCATAAGCCCACGATTAGCACCCCGCCAAATGCGGATGCTCCAGCAGGGAAAAGCGAAGAAGCGGAAGTCTTGGTCATTATCCCAGATTGGACAGCTCCATATTTGGATTACCTGATGAAGGACAAGCTACCCGAGGATCGTGTACAGGCCGAAAGGATAATGCGCCGAAGCAAGAATTATGTGGTCATTAGAAAAGAGCTCTATCGGAAAAGCTCCTCCGGCGTACTGCGACGGTGTATATCGGAACAAGAAGGGAGAAATCTGCTCAGAGAAATCAACTCGGGAATTTGTGGGAATCACGCGGCGTCATCAACCCTGGTCGGTAAGGCTTATCGCCAAGGATTTTTCTGGCTGACCGCTGTCACAGATGCGGAGGACGTCATCCGGACATGCGAAGGGTGTCAGTTCTTCGCACGACAAATGAACAAGCCGACGCAGGAATTACAAACCATCCCGATCACGTGGCAATTTGTGGTCTGGGGGCTCGACATGGTGGGACCCTTGAAGAAGGCTCAGGGAGGCTATACTCACCTCTTCGTGGCCGTCGACAAATTCACCAAGTGGATTGAGGCCAAGCCAGTTGCCACTATCACGGCGGCAAATGCCAAAGAATTCTTTCACGAGATCGTGGTTAGATTCGGCGTACCCAACCGAATCATCACGGATAATGGCACTCAATTCAGAGGCAGAATATTTCAAGACTGGTGCGAGGAACTTGGCATAAAGATTTGCTTCGCATCAGTTGTGCACCCCCGAAGTAATGGGATGGTCGAACGTGCCAACGTCATGGTATTACAGGGCATGAAGGCAAGAATTTTCTATCGGCTAAAGCCGTATGCCACTCGGTGGGTGAAAGAATTGCCTTCGGTACTCTGGGGGCTGCGAACAACCCCAGCAGGCAACCGGCGATCACCTTTCTTCTGGTATATGGCTCGAGGCGATCCTCCCTCGAGTTAGAATTCGGATCCCCACAGGTCCGGAGTTATGAAGAGACTGCCTCGGAAGAAAGCCGGCTAGAAGACCTTGACCGACTGGAAGAGGCCAGGGATGTCGCAACAATTCAATCGGCAAAGTATCTCCAAGACCTACGGCGCTATCACGGTCGCAAAGTGAGGAGCCGCATATTCTTCAAAGGAGATCTAGTCCTCAGAAAGAATCAGAGGTGCGAGCATAAGCTCTCCCCAAGCTGGGAAGGCCCTTACATCGTCGACGAAGTGGCGCGCCCTGGGGCTTACAAGCTCAAGCGAGAAGACGGCACGACAGTCGGCAACACTTGGAATATAGAGCAGCTACGTCGCTTTTTCGCCTAAACTTTGTAAATTAAATTGTTCCTTTGCAAATGAAAGAATTGATATTCAGAGTTATTTCTTACGTAATTTCTTCGATATCTATGTGTCCGAGTTCTTCACTCCTACGATTTCAAGACTCTGAGACATGCATCACAGATCATGCCACAGAGCCTGGGGGCTGGACTACTCGGGCACGATATGTCGAAATTGCCCAAACAAAGACGCCGACCCAAAAGAATCGAGTAAAAAACACATTTATATATTTGAAACTTACAGGTCTAAAGTCTCTACAATAGACGAAGAGGTGTCCTTGACCCCCTCCCAGAGCTCGGCGGCTCGATCCTCATCTACGTTGTGGGCGAAGCCTTCCTTAACGGCCTCAAGATCTACGCGGAGATAGAGTGACTTGGTGATCGCCAAAGCCTGGCTGGCACCATTGGACGCCATTTCCTTCAAGAGATTCTTGAGCGTCTCAGGAGCTTCCCTCAGCCGAGAGATGACCTGGTCCTTGCTGAGTGGCCTCTCGCCCCTAGGATGAAGCGAACTTAGCAACGACTCGGAGGCATCCTGGAGCTTAGCGCAAAAGGCCTCGAGGGCTTCGACCTTCTCGTTGAAGACGGCGTACTGCGCCTGCGTCTTGAACTTATAATCTACGGAACAAGGCATTAGAAAAGCGACAAACGAAGACAGGGTGAGGCCGAGTTGTAGGAGTCACCTTCAAGCTCCTTCTCCGCTTTCGCTCTGGAGTCTTCTGCAGCTTTGAGCTGCCCTTGGAGCCTCGCGACGGCGGAATCCCGAGCTGACATGAATAGAGGAGGATCAAGAAGCCAGATGATCAGATGGAAGCATGAAGGGGTTCCTGAAATAGCTACCTCGAAGGGAGCCAATGACATCCAGCTTCTCCTGGCGCAAAGCATTTTGCTCCTCCCGTGACGCCTGGACCTTGGACCGGAGGGATCGCAGCTCGGCCGCACGATCGGCCTTGACGCGTTCCAAGTCGGCCAAGTATTCTTCGTACGTCCGGATTTCAGGGAGCATCTTTTGGAAGTATTCGGATTTCTGCTCAAAGCGCTCCCCCATTTTCTGCAATTATCACGGCAAAAGGTAACCGCATGATGAACTACGGAATCAGGAATGCAGCAATTGTGGAGAAGTGCTCACCCGGGCCGCACGCGCACAAGCCGAGGCGTGGATATAGAAATCGTTCCTCTCTTTTTCCTCCTCCTCCGGGTCATCAAGGAGGTTCAAGCCCTCCTCTTCGTCAATCCATGCAGCCTCCGTTATGAGCCAGGGCGAGTAGGGATCGGCGGGACTCGGTGGATTTCTTCGACCTTAGGGGACGGGCAGGAAATTGGCTCTTGAGCGGCAGGGTCCAGCACCGGAGCGGGAGGAGTAGGAGACAGCGCCGGAGTATGGGAGGGTATTTCGGTATCCCCGAGCGCGGTCCCCACGACCGGAGAGCAAGCTCTCGGGGGCTCAGCAACTGCAGGGGCCGTAGACGGCGTCCCAACAGGAACTTCAAGCGAAGGATCCCTACGAGAAGAATTGTTAGCAAGCCATCAGAGCAAGTCAAATAGAAATTGGCAGGGTAACCAACCTGTCGGACTTCTTCATTTTCATCGGATGCTTCTTCCAAGCGGCCGAGCCGCTCCCAAATGAACCATTCGGCGCCCAGGGCTCCTTTCGAACTCTTGAGTACTTTGGCAGTGGACTCGGTAGAGACACAGACTCGCGCGAAGGGGAAGCTGAAGGAGCCGGGGCTCGCGCAGAAGGGTCCCGAATCTTGGGACCGCCAGCCGGGAGCCGGGGCTTCACGGGGTCTTTGGTCGCGGCCTTTTTTTGCCTTTTTTGCGGCGGGATCTCCTGCGGGAGAGCTCGCTCGCCGCTTCAGGGAACCACCCACGCAAGTGGGCATCTCCGGAAGAGGCGCGTCGCTGAAGAAGGCAATGCGGTCCTGTGAAGGAAGACTGAGGGTTAAAAGACACCCCAAGACGAAGATAAAAATCTCTCGAATTAGCTCACCTCAGGAGGGGGTGTGAAGCAGTAAAGGACTTCGGGCATCTTACGGAGGAAACGTCAACACTCGGGATGAAGAATTCGCCGACCCGAGCGAATATTTGCTCCCTAGAAAGCTCATCGGGCCGCTCCCGGGTCGGGTCGTCTTTCCCCTCATACGCGAATCCCAGGTGAACTCGCTTTTTCAGGGGCTGAATCCGGCGGGCAACGAAGTGCAGGGCCAGACCCACCCTTGTGAGACTACTCTCCTTCAGCTTTTCGATCAGTGCCAGAAGGTCATGAACCTAATCCATATCGGCAGATTTAGGGGTGGATGTCCAAGAAAGAGATGCCTTAGGACTACGTCCGCGAAAGGAAGGAAGGGCAGGATCAAGGTTGGCGCAGTAGAACCACTCATGATGCCAACCCTTATTGGAGGTTTTGGAAGGAATTGCGAAGTAATTTTTCTTCAGGCCTTTGCGCAGCTAGAATCCGGCCCCCCCAATGACCTTGGGGTCGCTCTTGGAGGGGTAAGGTTTTAGGAGGTAAAAATGGCGGAAGAGATCAAAATGAGGGCAAATGCCTAGGAAGGCCTCACAAAGATGAACGAAAAGGGAAATCTGCGAGGATTGAGTTGGGATTCAGATTCACCAATTCGATCTCATAGAAAAAGAGGAGGCCACGAAGGAAAGCGCAAGCGGGAAGGCCCAACCCGCGCTGGAAGAAAGATTCAAAGACCACTACCTCTTCAGGGCGAGGAGTGGGGACGGACTCGCCAGCGGCCGGGCGGGCAAAGACCATGACCAAGTTAGGGAGGATCCCATCTTCCACCATGGTCTGCAGCCTCTCCTCCGTCGTCGTCGAGGTCGTCCAATCTTGCGGCGAAGGCGGCGAGGAGGAGGAAGACATCTTTGAAAGAGAGGTCGGAAAGGCAAGGGAAAAGAAGGAGCGAAGGCGCAGCAAGAGAATGAACCGTCGGGCATCGTACGGCCTAAACCTTTTAAAAGGGGAAAATTGGGTCTTCGACGAATCGGCGGAGAAAAGATTGCAAAGCGTCACGTCTCTCCGGATTCCCCATAAATGATTTGCAGGCTTGCCGTTTCAACTCACAGAGTTTGACAGAGTAAAATTGGGGCACGTCGCTTTGTGTAGTGGGGCATTTACTCCACTTTCCGCTCTAAGCGGGGCGTGGGCGATCTCCAAATTGGATAAAACATATCTTCTCGCGGTACGCCCCACGTTGGGTCACAAGGTGGTTGCCGCATGACGGAATCATGTACCGCGAGTCGAGCCTAAACATGCACGGATCCAAGGGTGTGCCCCATGAGGGTCGTGAAAACTGTGCGTCGTATTAAACGAGTACGGACACCTTCGGATAAAAACGTGATATGCTCCAAGAGAGTCTAAGCCGTATCTGACATCAGTTGGGAAAGCGTATCACTCGGCCAAGAGTCGCATAAATCTTGATACGCTCTAAGAGAGCCTAGGCTGTGACCTACACCAGTCGGGAACAGGTATCACTTGGCCAAGAGTCGCATAAATCTTGATACACTCCAAGAGAGCTGAGCCGTGTCCTAAAGGACATGGGTATCATTCGGCCATGAGCCAGGATAACCTCGTTACGTCCCAAGTTGGACTAAAAACTATATCTCGCAATAGTCGGATATGGGGATCGCTCGGCCAAGTGCCACGATGCGCTCCAAGTCGAGCCTAAGCCATGTCTAGTGGTAGATGGACGCCTCCTTTCAGGTTCAAGCTACACACAAGGTCCGAGATGCCCTATAACAGGACTAATACACAGTCAAGGGACAGACAAGAGATTCTTCTACAAAAGGTATTTCTTTATTATGTACAAAAATTCCCCAGGCATTACGCCTAGGAAACTATGTGTTGTAGGAGAACTACGCCTCCCTGCGGCGCACTCGGCCGAACGCCTCGGTGAGGGGATCCCTGGCCCTGTAAAGGGCAGGGACGACCTCGAGGAGTGCGTCGACGGCCTCGCGGTCGAGCTTCTTTGCCAACTCCTCCAGCTGTTCTTCGAAGGCCCGGTCAAACTCTTCCCAGCGCTTGACTAGCCTAGGGTCCACCTTTGCATGATGATACCACCGAGGCATGATGAGGACAAAAGCTTAAAGCAAAAGAATGGAGGGCAGAAAGTGAAGAGATACATTTTGAAGCATTGGTACGCCTTTTATAGCCGATTTGGTGAAATTGAAGTAAGTGTGAAGATATTAAGCATCGGAAGCCGAAGAGATTTGGAGTAAATGCAACTTCAGAAGACGAAGAGTTTTTTAGTAAAACAAGTTGACACAGAAAATCAAGGCGACCTCGAAGACTGTCCGGTGATTATCCACGAAGAGAAGTAAAATTTTGGGCGAAAGAAATATCCAATTTACATTTGAAATACGAGCAAAGGTCCGCAAGGCTGCTCGCAAAGGCATGCCCGATAGAAGATTATGCTCATTTGAAGTAAAAGTTAAGGGTTATATTCGAGTCCTTCATAATTCGTTCGTTGTGAGAAAAAACCTCTCAACCGAATGGAGGAACTAGTCAGAAGCTCAAACAAAAAGACCAGGACAACAACTCAAGCAGAAGTTTAATCGGAAATATAGCGATCAGAACATGAAGCACTCGGGGACTACTGTGGAATATAAGAATCTGGGTACCCTCACGATCAGCCCAGAGACATCCGAGAGAGAGAGGCCCAGAAGATATTCCCTATGTCAGACCCCACTGCCGTGCGCAAGGGGGTACATTCCATAGATAGTTGAGCATATATTTAGATATGATAGATATGGTTGTAATCCGAGTCGTTAATAGGTTAGATAAAGATGTAAACTCTATCCTATTAACCGACTAGAATCCTGTAACCAACTAGAATCTTGTAACCGATCGGAATCTCTTAACCGATCAGGACTCTGTAAGCCGCCCCACCCCCGCTATATAAGGGAGAGGGCGGGCAACAACATAGGGACCGATCATCCAAGCATAGAGCAATCAAGCCATAGAGCATAGCACACCTCATATCGCCCAGAGCATATTGCGCTTTGAGCGACCCCAGATCTAAGAGATCAGGATAATTCTAGCACACAGGATTAGGGTATTACATCTATTACTGAGGGCCTGAACCTGTCTAAAATCCCTGTCTTGTGTGACCATCGAGTTTGAGATCCAGCGCCTTCCCCATAATTTCATTGCCGGCTACAAAAGTCGACACCAACAAAGTAGAAGAATAAGACGTGGATGAAGGAAATCAATATGTTGCTGATATAGAGTCCGATGAAGGATTCAATCCTAACAATGATCGTGATCATTGACAATGTCATTTTAATCGCCAAGATATGAGAAGAGATCCAGCACCACGAGAGGTACGTGACCATGATGGCCCACTTGGTAAAATTAAATTCATTATACCTCCTTTTGCTAGAAAGTATGATCCTGATGCATATCTGATCCTGATGCATATCTCACATGGGAGTTAGTCGTAGAACAAAAATTTTCTTGCTATGCTTTTCCTGAAGATAAGAAAGTTAGGGCTGCTACTAGTGAGTTCACTCATTTTGCATATATTTGGTGGAGTGTGTATTGTTGTAACATTCAGAACATACCTAGAATGTGGAATGCTTTGAAGAGAGCTATGAGACATAGATTTGTATCTTCATATTATTCTCGTGATTTGCTGAACAAATTGCATTGTTTAAGACAAGATAGTAGTTCTGTAGAGGATTACTATCAAGAATTGCAAACCGGATTATTACATTGTGGTTTAGAAGAAGCTGAAGATGCTAAAATGGCTATATTTTTGGATCATTTAAACCGTGAGATTTAGGATATACTTGATCATAAGGAGTACAATTCTATCACTCGCTTGTTTCATCTTGCTTGTAAAGTTGAAAGAGAAGTACATTGACGACAATCCAAGTCTAGAGGAAATTTTGGAGGATTTTTTGCAGGTCATTCCAATCAAGTGTAATCAAAGGCTCCATACAACACTTCTAGTGGAGCCTTTGCACCAAGTTCCTCCCACAAGAACCAATGCCCCACTACTTCCACTACTCATTCACGTGCACCTAAAACAAGCAAAACCACGGTACAAACCCCCGCACAAAGTTCATCATCGGTTGCTTCGATGGGAAAAGCACGAGCAACACCGTGCCATCGCTGCAAGGGCTACGGTCATATGATGAGGGACTGCCCTAGCAAGCGAGCTCTCCTCATAAAGGATAATGGTGAGTATACTTCAGCTAGTGATATTGAGGAAGAATATGCTATGCTTGCAACTGACCATCCAGGTGATGAACAAGAATCTGAACATGAAGAGGAACAATTCGGTGCTGAAGTCACGAATAAATATTTGAGCATCATTGCGAAGCGTGTGATTAGTGCACAAATGAAGCGTGCTGAACAAAATTAATGCCACAATCTGTTCCAAACCAAGTTCGTCATCAAGAACCGTTCATGCCATGTAATCATTGATGGAGGGAGTTGCAACAATCTTGCAAGTATGGACATGGTCGAGAAGCTTGGCTTGACAACCAATCAGCACCCCTGTCCTTACTATATTCAATGTTTATTTTTTGTGGTAAACTGAAGGTAACTTGCATTATGAGAGCACACTTTTCTATTGGTTCATATCATGATTATGTTGATTGCAATATTGTACCTATGCAAGCATGTTCTTTGTTGTTAGGTAGACCATGGCAATATGATAGAGATACTTTGCATCATGGTAGAGCTAATCAATATACTCTCATGTCTGAAGGCAAGAAAATTGTTTTGTTTCCAATGTCTCCTGAAGCAATTTTAAAAGATGAATTAAAGAGAGCTAATAGAGAAAAGGAGAGTAGTAAAAGTGAAAATCAGATTGTAGCTAAAGAACTTGTGCAACATAAGAAGAGAGAACCTAGTGCTAGCAAAGATGAAATTAAATTGAAAGGATCTATTTTGCTTGCTACTAAATCTGATTTTAATGACTTGGAAGTGGATAATTCTGTTTGCTATACCTTACTTTCTAAAGATGCTTTGTTTTCACTTGAGGATTTGCTTGTATCTTTGCCTCCTACTGTTACTAACCTTTTGCAGGACTTTGCTGATGTGTTTCCATCTAAAATACCCTTAGAACTTCCAATTATTAGAGGAATTGAGAATCAAATTGACTTGATCCTGGGAGCTTCTTTGCCAAACCGTGCACCATATATAACTAATCCGAAGGAGACCAAGGAAATTCATCGTCATGTGCAAGCCTTGCTTGACAAAGGGTATGTATGTGAAAGCCTTAGTCCTTGTGGTGTTCCTGTGATTTTAGCTCCTAAGAAAGATGGATCATGGTGTATGTCTGTTGATTGTAGAGCCATTAATAATATCACTGTTAGATATCGTCATCATATTCCTAGATAAATGATATGCTTGATGAATTAAGTGGCTCCACTGTTTTCTCTAAAGTAGACTTGCGTAGTGGTTACCACCGGATTAGAATGACAAATGGAGATGATTGAAAAACTGCATTTAAAACTAAGTTTGGGTTATATGACTGGTTAGTGATGCTTTTTGGTTTAACTAATGCACCTAGCACTTTCATGAGATTAATGAACAGAGTTTTACGTGCTTTCAATGGTAAATTTGTGGTGGTTTACTTTGATGATATATTAATTTACAACAAGTCACTTGATGAACATCTTGAATACTTACATGTTGTTTATATTGCTTTGAGACATGCACATTTGTTTGGTAACCTCGAAAAGTGCACCTTTTGCATCGATCAAGTTTGTTTTCTTGGCTATGTTGTTACTCCACAGGGAATTGAGGTAGATGAAGCTAAGATTGAAGCTATAAAGATTTAGCCGACACCACAAGTGGTCACACAAGTGCGGAGCTTTCATGGACTCATTGGATTCTATCATCACTTTGTGAAGGATTTCAGCACCATTGCTGCATCACTAAATGAATTGATCAAGAAAGGCATTCACTTCAAATGGGAACAAACGCAAGAAGAAGCTATCAACCTTCTCAAAGAAAAGCTCACAAATGCACCATTACTCCAAATTCCTGATTTTGGTAAGACTTTTGAACTTTAGTGTGATGCTAGTGGAATTGGAATTGGTGGTTATTACTTCAAGAAGGTAAACCTGTTGCTTACTTTTGTAAGAAATTAAATAGGCCAAGTCTGAATTATTCAACTTATGATAAAGAATTATATGCTCTTGTGCGTGTGCTTGAAACTAGCAACATTATTTATGGCATAAAGAATTTGTTATTCATTCTGATCATTAATCATTGAAACATATTAGAAGTCAAGCTAAATTGAACCATAGACATGCTCATTGGGTTGAATTCATTGAATCTTTTCCTTATGTCATAAAACACAAGGAAGCGAAGGAAAATGTGATTGTTGATGCTTTGTCTAGAAGGTATACTTTGTTGTCTCAATTTGATTGTAGAATTTTGGGCTTAGAGATAATAAAAGATTTATATGCTTCTGATGATGAATTAAAAGATGTCATGTCCAATTGTAAAGATAGTAAACGCTGGAACAAATTTGTTTTAAATGAAGGGTTCTTATTTAGAGCTAACAAGCTATGCATTCCAGCTAGCTCTATTCGTCTTTTGTTGCTATAGGAGGCACATGGAGGAGGACTCGTGGGACATTTTGGCATCAAGAAGACAAAGGATATCGTTGCTGAACATTCTTATTGGCCAAAGATGAGGCGCGACATCGAGTGCTATGTTGCTCGCTACACTACATGCCAAAAAGCTAAGTCTCGATTGAATCCACATGGTTTATATATGCCTCTTCCTGCTCCTGGTGTGCCTTGGGAGGATATTTCTGTAGATTTTGGTTTAGAATTTCCTAGGACAAAGAGGGGGAGGGGTAGTATTTTTGTAGTAGGAGATAGATTTTCTAAGATGGCACATTTTATTCCTTGTCATAAGAGCGATGATGCTACACATGTTGCTGATTTATTTTTCAGAGAGATTGTTCGACTACATGGTGTGCCAACCACAATTATTTCAGATCGAGATGCAAGGTTTTTGAGCCACTTTTGGAGGACCTTGTGGAACAAGTTGGGGAGGAAGTTACTATTATCTACCACATGTCATCCCCAAACTGAAGTCATCAACCGCACATTGTCAACCATATTGAGGGTTGTTTTGAAGAAAAACTTGAAGTTGTGGGAAGAATGTCTACCTCATGTGGAGTTTGCCTACAATCGCTCACTGCATTCAATCACAAATATGATCTCTTTTTAGGTAGTATATGGCTTTAATCATCGCACTCCAATTGATTTGTTACCTCTAACATCTTCGGAGAAGGTAAATCTAGATCCTAAGAAATGTGTTGAATTTGTTCTTAAGTTGCATGAGACTACAAAAGAAAACATAGAGCACATGAATGAGAAATATAGGGTTGCTGATAGTAAAAGTAGAAAAGAAATAACTTTTGAACTTGGTGATCTTGTTTAGTTGAATTTGAGAAAAGATAGATTTCTAGAATTGAGAAAGTCTAAGTTGATGTTTAGAGTTGATGGTCCTTTTAAGATTATTGAAAAGATTAATGATAATACATACAAGCTTGAGTTGCCTTCATATTTTGGGGTTAGTCTCACATTTAACATTTCATATTTGAATCCATACTTAGGAGAAGAAGATGACCTTGAGTCGAGGACGACTCCAATTCAATAGGGGGAGGATGATGAGGACATCACTTCCATGTCCGTGTCCACCTTCTAGTCGCACTCCCTTTAGATGCTTATTTGAGTTAGCCGAGCTACCTCACGAGACTCGGGTTTTGTTTAGTAGTAGTTTTCCTTGGTGAAACTATTTGGTATTATCTTGTTTAGCTAGATCAACAACAATACTGTGCTTTTGTACCCCGCATCAATACTTCAATTATATTTGCAATTTCAGATTGTTTTTGCTTTGTTCTTTGGTTGCTTGTAGGAATTGATCTTCATGATCAGGTTAATCAGACTATGGCACGGTTGATAACAATTCAGAGTTTGGTTCAGCGATTTCTTGGCATCGATCATGTTTCGGTCGGTATCCTAGATCATGATCAGGGTCGTCTCCACTAATTGAGAGTTATCTATCTCACCGAAAGATCAGGCCTCCATAAGCCTCATCACGAGGCCCATTATTGGTAGCTTGAGTTGCATTGTTGACATTTTCTTGATTAGTTAGAGTCTGCATTTGCTACATCATAGTATGCATCAATTGAGTCTAAGCAACTAAGAACGCTCCAAAGTTCTACATATCCACTTGATGCGACGGTTGAGGAAATATTCCTTCATTGGAGTTGTCATTGGATCGGGTACCACTTCCATTAGGTGTATTGTTTCCATGAGTCTAAACCATCTGCTGAACACTTCACAGGGTTAGGGCAGAGGGAACAACATAGACAAGGAAAAAGGAATACTAATGTAGGGGAACAGGTTTAATCCAACAAAACAAATAAACTTTATTAATAACTTGGTATGGTTGCTGATAAGAACCTAAGGGCCATGCAACACATACTGCACACTCAGCAATCATGAAAGAACCGACTCCCTAAGCACACAAGGCTAACACCTAAAGGGCGACACTTTCAAATTTAAATGGACATGACTCAACAACAAGCATCTCAACTTCCAAAACTATCACACCATCACTCGTCAAGCAATCCAGGTTGAGGCTTCTCTAGGGCATATGACGATGGGAGGGCTAGCATCAGTGTGAAATGATCTTGATGTCCAGGAATAGGAACCTCAAACTGCACATGCACATCTCGCACTTCAGACTCTAGATCTTCGGGCTCCATCTTTACCTCCTCGGGGTCTTCTTCTTCCTCATCCTCCAACTCTTCTTCCACTTCCACTTCATCAACATGCAAGGCTTCCTCTAGCTCTAATATCCTTTTGGTGGCTATAATGCGTGTCTCCTAGAGAACTTCTTCAGTAACCTGTAGAGCTTCATAGACTTACTCCAATTCCTGGGTAGTATCTTGCATCAAGTCCTCTTGACCAGCAGCAAATCTGGCCAAGTGCACCACTATTGCATCTTATTCCTCTTCAATTCTCTGGCGTTGAACTGTACCTCGTTAGGGATGAAGTCTAAACACCATCTGCTCTAGCTCGTTAGCATAGTCGTGGCAAATGCGTTGTAGAGCAAGGCGCGATGACTCCTAGATACTGACATCGAATGGCTGGTCTTGGTGTCCCCCTTGGCGTAGAAACTTTCTAATTTGAGTAAAAACTTTTTAAGTTGAAACATTCTAATTTGAAAGCTTTTTTGAGCTGAAACCTTCTAATTTGGAACTTTTCCAGTTAAAATTTTCCGATTTGAACTTTTTCAATTTTTTTCAATTTGAATTTTTTGAGTTGAAACTTCCTATTTAAAATTTTCAAAGGTAAAATTTTATAATTTAAATTTTTTGTTTTAGAGACGAAGGGAAGTGTCGGGACCAAAATATGCAAATCCAGAACTTTTGTGTACAACACACTAGTCCAGGATCATGCAAGTGCGCATAGTGTCAACATAGATGAATATCACAATCATACATAGCAGAAACATAATAAAAAACTTTATTTATTAAATATAAGACAATTGATTGACTTATGGTCGACTTTACATGACTATGCCACGCTGGGCTTAACTATAATAGATAAAAACTACAACGGAATGAAAACATGTGGCGACCCCCATTTTCACATACCTGCAAAAATGGAAATCTAATGTGCATCCCGTACTAGTCCCATGATCAGTAGCTAGTACGCACATACACACCAATTGGAACCACAACCATACAACAAATATTATTAAGCGGAAGCTATTATATAAAGACAACTTTACAACTCAAAGATATAGAAGCAAAAGAAGCAAAGTCTTGTAGTGTGCCCATCCAAAACCCGCAGGCAACTGACAAGGCATAATCCCTAGAAAGATCGATGAAGAAAATCCCGCGACCCGCGACGAAAGGAACCTCGAAGCTTCGCTAACTTATCCACCTAAAAACAACATATAAACAAGGGTGAGTACTTTCGTACTCCGCAAGACTTTAGCAACACCTATAATATATGCAGGCCATTTCAAAGGAGGCTACTACAGTTAATTTGCATAAAGCAGAATTGATAGTGTAAAATCAAGTTATTTGTAAACAGAATTTGTAAGAGCAAGTTGACTGATATGAAATAAGTAAAGCATAAGTAATACTCACAACCCTTTGTGAATATTGGATAATCCAGAAATGGAATCCAACAATGTCGGTCCCTTGACAAGAAAAACAACAGCTGCTAAACAAGTTCCAAACCAAAACCCATTTTAGAAAATACAAAACCATTTAACTAGTGCAAGTTCACCAAGTTTCCCATGACCGAGGGGACGGCTAATCGATTAGATTTATACTCTGCAGAGGTGTACAACTTTACCCATAAGTCATGACCTTTTCTTTTTGCCGCATGTTTCACGCACCTTTGGCGTGTGGCCAAAATGTTCATGATGAAAATCTTTACATTATCTAAGTTAACTTTACACTAGCCCGGGACGTTGAACCCTCGCCATAGAAACAGAAACACACACCCAAGACGTGGTTCCTTTCACATCACACCCAACACCACGTTTCTGTTCATGGCAAGGCGTACACCGTTGCATTGGTATGTAGAAACCCCTACAAGCAGACCTGGAAAGGAATGCCTGTGCAATCTCCCGCCTTCGATAAATGCAAAGTTAAACTAGATAACTTAATTGGTTTAAAGCTGCCCCATCCCAATACTTGTGGTTGTACGGATTATCTTGGATCATACAACACTATGTTCGGTCCTTAATCCGACACGGGCGATACTCCACCCTACACTATGTGCAAATCCCTCTGCACCTCCGGCTATTGCCAATAATCGCCCGCATCAAAACCATAGTTTTATTTTGGGTTTTTAATGAAAATACCCATAACCAACAGCTTCATTTCCAGTATTTTCCATTTCTCAAGAGACAAATTTTGATCTGATCATCATTCTCATTTGTTCTAAAAGCATGGCTAAGCATGGATAAAAGTAATCGCATATACCCATGGTAACATTAAGTAATGTCTAAGCTTAATCTATGGTTATCAAGGTTCACATATTCATACTTATCAAGGAAGTTTTATGAGACAACAGGCATAACTACCAGTACCACAAAATAGCAATTTACAGAAAGTAAACGTATGCATGAAACTTTTTAATAAACACAATGCAAATTAAATACTGGGATCAAGATGGTCAAAGGAGGGTGCTTTCCTTGCTTATTTATTGCTTACGACGAAGACGCGGCCACGGCTGATGGAGGCAACGACGGAGGAAGGGACGTCGAATTCTACACGTCGATCAATCGGAAAATATAGCAAATAATAAACTTCAATAAGGGCAAAAAGAAATCAGACTGAAAATCAAATAAAGATTCACTAAAGAAAACAGGCATATATTAGGGTTGAATTATGATTTCAAGACCTCACGATTTAGGTAATTACATATTCATATACTTAATGGTTTTATGACAAACAAAACATGGTTTCTTTTATAGATTATATTTCTTGATTTACGAATTCAAGAGGCAAAAATTATGAATTCTTGCATTTATAACTTCGAATTATAGATTAAAAGAATTAAAACACTAATTAAAGTGGTTATGCGAATAGCACTTAATTCTTTAAGTGATTTGCATAAGAAGGGTTTTGAAAAAGTTAGATCTATTAAGCTAGGTTACTAAATTTATTCATGGTTTTTAAGAAGGTTCTGGTGATACAAATATATTAGCTACAAACTTCATTATTACAAGGTTCACTTATTCATATTATGAAGCTCATTAAACATAATACTTAGGGTTATATGGCTAATAGGACTTATATGCAAAACATGATGAAATAAGATTATTTCTTCAGAATTGGATAGCATATACTTTGAAGAACATATCTAAGCTGATTTCATACATTTTAGTGTTTAGACGAGATATCATATTCATTGTTGAAAAATCTTATATGATATTAAAGGTTACGACAACCATAATTTTTAAGGGTATTGAACTAACAGGATTTAGTTGAAAAGCAAGTTGTAAATAAAATATTTTTCTAGGATATGATAGTACATATCCCAAATATCATTTCTAAACTCATCTTCATAATTTTTGCACTTAAACGAGGTATTCTACGGGTTGATGGAAAAGCTTGAGTGTTTCTATTACTACACGACAAATGTTCAGTTTTTGATATAAGTTTGAGACTATGCCTTATAGGATAATCTACCCATCTTTCAGGCATTAATAGGGTATGACCTTAAGAGTGTTTTAAAGTTGATTTCGCGATGATTGACTTTTATCCAAGATGTTTTCCATATAAGAGATCATTAGGGTCTAACAAGGACTTAGTTCAAATTTACACAAACATAGGATATTTTCTCATAGACAGCAAGGGAATTATTTTTCAAGGTTATAGGATTTGGTTTTGTCAAATTTGATGTTCATTTGTGAAATTTATAGTTGTTCACATTATACAAGTATTAACACTTTGACTATTAACCATTTACTGTTTTCTATGGGAAACCTTAAATATTATTATACATCTGGAATCCTTGTGATACTAGGAGTATAAAAAAGTTTGTTTGGTGATTATTTGAATTTATTTGATCTATATTTTAACTATTTGACTTTCTATGCATATATATACATTTTACATTTAGGATGTTTCATATTTTTCAAAATAGTTCAAATCAAGTTCACTTCTTAATAATTTTGGAAAAATCAGGTATTATACTACCATAATAATATTTAGAAATCAAATTTTACTTATTTCATATTTCTTTTATTCAAGTTGTGCTTATTTGAATTTCCAATGCATTGAATGAAATCCTTAATAGAAAGTAATACAAACATAAATGAAATTTAAATATTCTTATATATTTGAACTTCTGGAAGCATAAGGATCCTATTAAAATTTGTTTCATTAAATTCTCATTTCATTTGCAGAAATTTTGTGTAGAGCATATCTTTAGACATTTTATTCAAATTTGAATTTCAAATACACCCAGTGAACATTTTCAAAATATTATTGCATATTCTGAAAGTACTTGATTTTACATGAATATAGGAATTTATTTTACCAATTTTGGAATTAAAATCCAATAGTTATAATCAATCAAATTATCTCGGGTAATGAAATTCTAAAGAAAACTGAAAATACGTTTTCTGAGTTGAGAGGCGTATTCTACCGGTTTAACTGGCCTCTTCTTGCGCCACTGACAAAAGAGGCCCATAGCGCAGTGAGACAAAACAGAGGAGACGCTAGGGCTCGCCGGCGACGGTGGTCCGGCGAAGGAGAGGACACAGGGAGCATCACCTCAACAAGGCGGACAAGGCGGTGTGGTTCTTCACTTCCAGAAGCGACCGGACACGGCTGCCACCATGGGCTTGCGGCGGAGGAGATGGCGGCTCACCGGGGAAGATGATGAATCAATTTCAACTCGAATCGGTAGCGAATAAAGCATCAAGAGGTACTAGGGGTTTCGTTTTACCTATTGATTCGGTCGGAAGTTGACCGGAGAGCTCCGCCACCATGCGACCGGAGTTGGAGAAGAAGGAGTGCGGTGCGGCGGTGCTTCAAGCAAGGAAACACGAAAGTGAAGATTGATGAGTACTCAGGGATGCGCTAGCAAGCTTCAGAAACAACCAATTTGGAAGAAGACTCACTGGTTTAGCTCAATCACGATCCCCCCCCTTTTTGGGTGCTTGCGGCTATGGTGAAGAGAGGGAAGGGCAGCTGAGCTGCTCAGTTCAAAAGGAGTTTAGAAGAATGGAGAGGTCTCAATATGATGCCCAGGCGGTATTTATAGCCAGGGAAAAGCGGTGGCTCTAGTGTATGAACGGGAGAGGGAGTTGCGGCTTTGGTCTCGCGCAGACATGACGAGAGGGCGTAGGGTCTTGCCGGCAAGGAATGACGTGAGGTCGATAGGGTATGGCGCGGAAGAGGCTAACGACGAGCCGTGGCAGGGATCGAGCGGGGATGGCGTGGAATCAGTAGGGGCAGTTGATCGCGAGCGAGTCCGGAAGAACACGCGCGGGGCTTCAGTCAGGAGAAGGGGATTTGGCGACTGACAGCTGGGGCCAGGGACCACCGACAGTAAGAGGAAGCTTTTCCCGTTCTTTGCCAGCGAACGGTTACGGCTTACAAGCTAGCCCACACGTCAGTGAGAAGAGTCAAGACAAAGAGATAAGCTTCAGTTCAGACAGTTAGTACACGCATTAAAATACCGATCTATTCATTGTAAAATTTTGTGCAACTTTTTGACCGACATATCCTGGAAGTTTTTATCCTTCAGTAAAATTTTCGGACGAAAATATCTTGTAATAATTAATTAAAATTCTGACACTGTGCATCAGCCAGAATTTCCATTTCGGTGTTTTATTTATTTAAGGGTTCAAATTGTATTATTTATTTTGGAAACTTTTATGAAGAGTTATATTTAGTTAAAGGATTCTTCCATAAAAATTTAAAGATAAAATGTTATTTATGTATTTTATAATAATTCTGACATGCTGATTTTTAGCTTTTCCAAGCCTCTGTTTTTGAATTATTAGAAGGTCTAAATTACATGTTAATTTCCTAAAATTTTTACCAGAGGTAAATTATACTCTGAGGATATCATGGTAATTTTTATGGCTCTAGATAAGTTTCGAATGTTTTAAATTAATTCTGACTTACACTGTTTCTAGTCAAAAGATGTATCATTGATTTTATTTCTTTATTTTTGTGTGCATAAAATTTTTACTTGTTGACTTTACTGACTTAACAGCATGGTTAGGGTTCCATGGTAAATTTTTCAAAATTTTACTTTTACCTTTTTATCTTTTTACCATTATCCATTCTTTAATTCTATTTGTTTGATTTTTCATTCAATACAAAAATCCAGGAAAATCCAAATAAATTTCAATAATGCCAGGAAAAATCAGAAGGAATTATATTCAAATTCAAAATATTTAATTTACTATTATTTTATTTTTTGGGATGTTACAAAACATAAAAATTAACCATCAATATGCCACAAGCAACTGACAAGATTCGCACCCTAGATGTTTGTCTCCTCTTTATACTCCTCCTCTAGAGCTGGTGTAGACTCATCATCAACTAATGATTTTGTTGTAGCAAGGGTGAGTGCATAAAGCACTCAACAAGTAGTGCATAGAATGCAAGTCTATTATAGCTATATGAAGGATTATTCCAAATGAATAGCTAATATGGCTATTTTGCAATAAAATAGCATTTATAAATGAATACAATAAATAGACTAAAATGACAGTAAAACAAATAACAATAATAAGTAACTTTCAGGTATTTCTTAAGAATAAACTTAGCACACAGCCCTAAACTTCTTCCAATATTTCCAATGGCATATAGCCTCACTTCCCAAGTTTTAATTTTACAAAATCTACCCCTTGACTGAAATTCCTGAGCATTACCTATAACTGGAGACACAGCTATCCGAATAGATTTACACTCTATAGAGGTTATATACTTTACCCACATGATATGATTATCTTGAACTGTTCGTCTGACACACTTCCATAGGTATGCGACTAAGAAAATCATAACAAAACATTTCAAAAACTCTCTCTTAACACTGACCCTCCTGATAAGACTAAACTGGCTATTTCTTCCCTCACACAGAGCAGAAGAATAGGAGGGACATACCGTTGGACAGATGTGAGGCCACTACACACTCTCTTTCCCATAACCGCACACCTAGTTTGGTTATCCTCTTGAAGCATCAAATGTCAAGGCTGGTACCTTACTTAGTTAGGTATGTCCCATTCTAGACATGTGGTGCATGATTAGCCCAATTCGACAGCTTGCAAAATTAAGTCCTTAATTGACCACGGCAAGACTTCCAACTACTCATAGAAACCACCTCACATTCACTCATATATCAACATGTTAACTCAGTGCCACTCAGGCCCACCATGGCTCACAGCCCCTTGCCACTTGCCCGAGTCCAAATCATTTACCACTCCAGTTGATTATCGTGCAACACATACCATCAACAACTCAACATCATTGTGTGACAACACAATGACACCTTTTTATAAACATGTTCCATATTTCATTAGTCATGATTGATTTGAACTTCCAAAATGATATCAATGACCAACCCATGTTGCCATCTATTAGTAACCAACTAATAATGAACCATCCTAGGGTGACAAATAATCATGGCATACAAATGACAAGGTAGCTATAATCCAATTGGGTTAAATAGCTAAATCCCAAACTAATTGAAAATCGTTCTACGCACAAAATATCATGCAGTAACTTAAAACAATATAGTATTTGTAAAACTAGGTTCAACATGATCAAAGTACAACTTGCCTTGGAAAAGGTCCTGGTCTTGATCTTGAGTCAACGATTCATCCTCGAACTGATTGAAGCACTTCGACATATGTGCGAATCGAGAGAGAATGCAAAATAAATACCAAAGTAGACAGCAAAAAAAACTTCAAAAATCAAATAAAATTCACTATTAAATAGGATCTCAATTTTACAAATTTTTAGAAACTTTAATCACTCAATTAGAGCTCGTATGAAAAAGAACGTCATCACAAATATTAAACGAAAAGAGAAAAGCAGAAAAAAGAGAAATTCATATTTTCCAAATTATTTTTCTACTGAAAAACCCAAATATTGGCGTCTGGCTGACATCAGCATTGGATTTTTTCCTTAATAAAAATAATCTAAAAATCTTTAATTGGTTGACATGAGGGCTTGGAGGTCTATGGACCACGTCCACGACAAATCCGAGTCCACCATGGACTCGGTTCATGGCACATGGCCGACTGACACATGGGCCCACGGTGATGATGTGGCCACTGACCATGATTCTTGACTTGGTTGACACACAGCAAGACCACCGAGCGGTGATGATGTCAGCTGATCCATGGAGTCTCGCTGGTGAAACCGAGCGGCAGTGCTCCTGCTGGAGATGGAGACGACGACTAACACGACAGTGAAACCGCAACTGAATGAACAAAGGCTGGCATGGATCCTAATCCTTGTAGCACGAGGAGCTCGAATTCGATGACATCTTTGATAGAGAGGGCTCAACGGAGGAGAACCATAGCGATGAAGGTGGTGAGCAATAGCGCGAAATGACAGTGAATCAAGCTTTTAAATCTAGGGCAAAACAAGCGAGAGGTCTTGGGGATGCAATTGGATAGGACGGCCGGCTTTATATCCTTAGGGCACGTGAGCTAGCTGAACTTCAAACTGAGACAGTGGAAGAGCAACGGCAGACTCGGAGTCCTCCGACGACACGGAGATGACGACATCCAGGCCATCCACATGTCCCAGATTGACGACGCACTCACTAGGATTTCTGATCGATCTCGTTCGTCCATGCGCCATGATCCGACGGCCACCAACATGCGTCCGAAATGGACCGAGCTGGCACGGAGAACACGGGCTGGGCCCAGCGTTTCTGGCCCAACACTATTCACCAAATTTAAAAGTTGTTTCCAATATAAATAATTCTAGAAATTAAAACAAAGCCAAAATAAATAGCAAAAATATGAGAAAAATTCTGAAAAATATTTTGCAACATTTGGAACTCAAACAAAATATTTTTGACAATATTTTATATAAACATTTCATATATTTAAATAATATTCATAATAAGCCTAATTCAAAAATAGTAAATAAATTCTAAATAAGTTCTAGAAAATTCCTAAAATTCATGAAATTTACAAATAACAATATTAAATTAATTTGAGCCAAAAATTAGGATATTACAGGAAGGACGTAGGGGAAGTGAGTAGGAAAGAGAGAAGGAAAAAAGATGGACATGGGTGGAGAAGATGGCACATGGCTTTCTAAAAGGATGTCTTTAAACTTGTCAGTTCGAGGTTACCCTCAAACTAGTCATACCCTATGGGCTTTGCTAGAGCCTAAACGTACGTTGGGAGAATTCCCATTGTACGGTCCACCAGATTGGCACAAAAATTTCATACAACATCTGCGACAATTTTTGCACACATGTGCAACATTAGGAAGTATAGGTGTCAATATCAAAAAACATTTAAAATTCTCATTTTATGAACATATTCAACAAACCTTCAGTAGTAATGGACATTGTGCATAGTATAAGAACTCGATATGTTTGGAAAGTGGTGTAGAAATCCCAAAATGATTTAATCTAATTTTTTAAAAAAATTACACTGTTGCAACATTCTAAAAATATAGATGCAACAATCAGTGATGGTGTTTGCAACATTTTTTTCATAGAAACTATGCAAACAAATAAGTCCAAATAAACTTGAAGAAATTCATACCATCTTATTAAACAATAAGAAAATTGTAGACTTTTTTAGTTTGCAGCATAAGATGCTTTAAAACTTGCTCAAAACTCTCCAAAACAAATAAGTCCACAGTGCTAAAAATATTGTAACCTTAAAAAAAGTACAATGCTTTTGTGACGAAAGATGCAACATTAAAAAATAAATACAACATTTTACAACCAAAGATGCAACAAATCAGGTACACATATGCAACAAAAATAAAATACATAAAAACTTGAAAGACAAAATGTGAAATTGCAACAATGAGGAATGCTTCATGCAACAATGGAGACAAGGGTCTGCAACAAATTGAGAAAAATGCATCCAAAAATTTCCTCAGGCCGAATCCCATTTTTCTCTTCCCAACCTGTATTTTCCTCCCCCTTCTCCCTCTTTCTTTTCCTCTCTTGTCCAGCCTGCTCGCCTCTTCTCCCTCTATCGCGTGGGACCATCCTGTCAGCCTCCCCTCTTCTTCTTCTTTCTCCCACGCGCCGCTTCTCTGTCCGCAGCCATAGCCATGCCTAGAGCTTGCACAAGCCTACAAGCCACCAGTTTTAACCCTGAAATCATGCGCAATTGACGCCATTCAATAACCCCATCGCCATCATCTTCCCCTAGCCGAATCCCCCCATTTCCACACCTTAATCCTACTCGGACACCGTTCATTCCACTGTTGATAAGGCCAATTGGGTGCCGCCCTCACCCTATAAAAGGTACCATCGAGCTCCCCAACTCACTCACTCCATTTCACCCTTCCCGGAGTCCCCTCTCCCTATCCTTCACTCGAAACGCTGCCAAGTCCCTCGTCTTCCTAAGCGCTAGCCGTCATGCCCTCACAATGTCACCGCCGCCACCTTGGAGCTCCATTTTCATCACCGTCTGTGTCAAAAGAAGTGCAGGGTTTCCCTCAATCTTTTCCCTCTCCCAATTTTGCATTTCCTCCTATGTCCTCGCCGAATTTCTCCTTTTCCCTGCATCGGACACCATCACGCTCACAGCTGATTTGTGCCTCCATCCAACCTCCAATGCCCCAATGACACCACCCGTTGCTCTGCCTCACCGAGCCCATCCCCATGCGCACATTCATCTAGCCCAAACTAGCCTCCAACACCAACACCGCCTTCCACCCTGCGT
The DNA here is from genome assembly GCA_036346275.1 of Otatea glauca. Taxonomy (NCBI): domain Eukaryota; kingdom Viridiplantae; phylum Streptophyta; class Magnoliopsida; order Poales; family Poaceae; genus Otatea; species Otatea glauca. The sequence goes on along the minus strand of JAYEVK010000201.1, from coordinate 39,085 downwards.
CGCTGCCACTTTGCACCATGATGCCGCCACCACCGCCGTTCCCCAATGCTCAACCCTTGCGCACAAGCTCCTCCATGCTCCTCTCTTGCGATTTTGCTAGTCACCATCCTCCACCGTGCCCTGAGCCGCTAGCAAGCCCTTTGTCCCCATGGTCCTCCCCATGAGCATCATTCACGATAGACTAGCCGAGGCCGTGGACTGAGTCCTTGGTCCACAGGCCCCACCAGTCAATGACATGGAACCATTTTCATCCAAAAAAATAATTCGGCCAAAAATAAAAAATTCTGACTTATATCATGCCCATGTCATGCTGATATCGTAATTCCATTTTCCTTTATAAAGATAATTCCAAATTCTGAAAAATCCCTTTTGATGTCATGCTGGTGCAATAATCCAGAATTTCCATTAGAAAGAAAAATCTAAAATTTTAGAAAAATCCTCCCTCTATCTTTTTCCTTATTTAAATCTTTCGACAGCTTGTTCAACCTCCGTTTGATTCTGTTTTTCTTTCTAAATTCATCTAAAATCCTAATTGACCTATTTATGCTAGTTGTGTATTTTATTTGAATTTATTTGGATTTTAGTTGAATTTAGTAGATTTTCATCGTTTAGATTTTGGAGTACCGAAAGAGTACTAGATCGACGATCCAGAGCACGAGTTCTTTGAGCAAGGCAAGTTAGACCCTTGATCATGTTGATCCTAGATTTTAAATTATATTTTGATTTAAATTACTACATGCATACATGTTGATCCAAGATTTTAAATTATATTTTGATTTAAATTACTACATGCATAATTTTATTTGTGTAATTTAAATCCTAGTTTTTTAAATATATAGTTTCTTCCTAATTGTTAAGACCACATTTGATAATGAAATCCTTGTACCATTGTAACCTTAAGAAAAATCTCACTAGTTGGTAGATTAATACAGTATTAACTAGTGCTATATAACAAATGGTTTAGACATGCTTAGACCTGAATTTAGAACTTTTTGAGAATTTGTTCCAAACAAAAAATTATATTGAAATAAAATTATTCCTTGTTATTGGTGTGCCATAGAAAGTTATGTAAAATGATATGGTTCAAGCAAAGTGAAAATGTGATTTAGACTGGGCGATAATTGGTTGCTAAGTGGCGGCAAAATGTTTTGGTTTGTGGAAAATATCGCCTAGTCAAGTAAGGACCGGTTTGTGAGTTGCTGATTGTAAAGCATATCCATACTACCACAAATCTGTTATGGGACAGACTTGGCTAACTAATTTTCAATGTTCCAATGTCGGTTGTGCCATTTGGTTGTTGAGTGGCGCAAGAGGGAGCTTTTGACTAGGGCTCTGTAACCTTGCCAGCAGTAGAACCTTAGTGGGCATGACTACTTTGGAATGGTGCTTTAAAAATGCCTTGTCTTGACCTATGGCACTCACAACAAAGGTAGTGTTAATTGCATGCTAACAAGAGATGATTTTGTCTTGTGGGTAAAGTGGTACAACCACTATAGAGTGTTTAAGCTAATCGATTAGCTGAGCCCTCGGTCATGGGCATGCCAAGCAAAGCCTTTCATGGATTAGACTTTGGTTTTCAAAAGTGATTTCAGAAAATTGCTTAATGAATGGTTTTATTATATCAATTACGCATTGAAAATTGCTTATTATATTTGAAATGTTAATTTATGCTCAAATTAACTTTATTATGTCTTCCTTTATGACCATTCATTAATGCTGCATTTATTGTGTGGCTTATGTAATACTTTATGTACTCACCTTGCTATATCTGTTGTTTTTAGAGTACTTCCTTGCTAGTGAGGATCTTGACGACTAGGCTGCTGCCTTAGTCGATTGTTTGTGGCAGATTTGTTGGGTCCTACTACTTATTTCTATCTTCCGTTCCTATATCATTAGTTGGCTTGTGAGCCACATTTTGTAAAAACTCTCATAATTGAATAAATAAATTTCCTATGATATGTTATGGTATCAGCTTTGTTTATTGTGTGCACTAGTTAGCTTTTTCTAGACTAGTAGAGTATACACAGAGAATTTAAGGTGTTACTCCCGGGTTTGACACATCACAGCATTCTACGTGCTCATATACGCTCATAGCCCAAGTCTTCGTATCAGATGTCAACATTTTTTAAACTTTTATCATACCAACTTTGATTGCTGCTTTTTCTATGTACACAGGATTTCAATTCCCGGCGGTAACTGTATTCCCCAAATTCTTGTTGACACAATCGGATACAACTTGCGACTTACTGTCATATCCCATGCGATCAGTACGTGCATGATATGGTTAGTTATTGCCCTTAATCTACGGGAAGGAATATGGAGATTAAATGGTTAGCATATATTTCGGCCTATTTTGCTGGGTGATTTGAACTTGCTCGATCTCTTTTGTACATACGGTTGGGAAACCACATGGCCCATTGAAGCAACATGTTGGTCCCTTAGCCGAAACCCTAGGTGACTACTATATAAGGAGGAGGAGGGTCCCCCATTGTACAAGATATCAGAAATCAATAAAAGAATTCTGTCGTCGTCCCCTTAAACCTGTGTCTCTCTTTCTCTCTCTGTTCTCCAATTCAGATCTGTTCGGGAACCCTGGACTATTCGATAGCGAGGTTCCTTAACACGTTATCAGCACGAAGCTCTACCGGCGAACGGATTGAAAAGGTGAGAAAAGGTGGGACTCGACGATTAAATCTAATCGCACTTGATTCTATGCATGCATCTATCCTACGTGGTACGAAGCTACACGACGAACGCTTGAAGCTACTCAAGCGACCGACGGCTTACGAGACTATTCATCCGTAAAAAAGAGAACATCAAAGAGCGCGCCGTTGGCTTGAAGCTTCGCCGTGCGCGTTGCTGCGGGCATCGCCATCACCTCGGTCTTCGCGCACGCAGCGCGCGCACCGTGCGTGACATCGCCGCCCAGCGCGCCGATCGTGCCTCGCAGCCGCGCGATGTGCGCCTCGGCCGTGCCTCGCAGCGCGCGCCACCAAGCGCGCCGTCGGCCTCGCCACCGTGCCCGACCCTCGCGCCGCAGCTGTGCCATAGCTGCCGCAGCTCGGCCGCGTGCTCGCCCGCACCGTAGCGCTGGCTCGGCCCTCGGCCTCCGCCCGCGTGCCACCGTCGCGCGTCGGTGCCGCCGCTTCAGCGCCGTCGCCGGTCCGGCTCGGCCGCCTCCGCCTCACGCCGAATCACTCGGCGAGCTCGCACGCCCTCTAGCCGCCGCGCCAAGCGCTGCTGTTAGCTCCGATCGCCCGGCGACGCGTCGACGCCCGCTCAAGCACTCCGCCGACTTCGGCCGCCATGCGCGCCACCGTCCTGGCTTGCAGCCACCGCGCGCGCCTCCCGATCCGCGGTGTCGGCCTCGCCACCCCGGCCAAGACGCAGCGGGCGCAGCCGGCCCCGCTTCACCCGGCCGCCGCACGACCTGCGCAAGAAGAAGAAGGCGGCGCAAGGGAACGGCAAGGCTGTGGCGGCTAGGGTTTTACCCTAGCCGTCGCGTGCGCTTATGGGCTGGGAAGGCCCAGTGGCCGGTTCGGCCGAGAAGAAAAAAAGGAAAGAAAAGAAAAAAAATAAGAAGGAAAAGAAAAGGAAGAAAAGAAAAAATAGCAGAAAATTTTGAAAAAATTGCCAGAAAATCCAGAAAAATTATCTGGCTCTGTTTTATTTTTCTAGCTTTATTCTCTGCATTTATGAATATTCTTTATGAATTCATTGCTTTATTTTGCATACTGCAATGCATGATTATTTATTTTCTGCACTTTATGCTTTATACAACCATTTTCTATTAGATTACACGTAGTAATCTAATGTCAGAATTTTGAAATCATGCAGATGTCCGGCATCGTGAATCGTGAGTTTGAAGAACTGGCCCCGCACGGTCAGAACTACCTCACTTGGGCATCGAACGTGAAGATCGTTCTTGGGGGCAAGAAGCTCCGTGCAGCGATTGGTCTAGGGTCCTCGCAGGACGCGAAACCTACCGCCGAGCAGAACGATCAAGCCCTGCACTTGAGCTTTGGACTGCACTTCAGAAGCTGTTCGAGAAGCTCAAGTACACCATCTTGCCCTAAGCACAGCAAGATTGGGTCCGCCTGAGGTTTGCAGACTTCAAAACAGTGGCCGAGTACAATTCTGCCTTGCACAGAATTTGTACCAATCTCTCTCTATATGGCAAGAAGATCATTGATGAGGAGAAGATTGAGAAAACTCTATCTACCTTCCACCCAAACTCTATCCAGAGTGCACGCAGCTATCGTCAGGACGCATACAAGGAGTATAGCGAACTGATTGATGTAATGCAAGTTGCAGAATCACAAGACGATGTTTTATGCAAGAACTATGTCTCGTAACCACCTGGAAGGGGCACTAGCACAGAAGTCAATGCCAATAGCTATAAGGTGAGAAAGCCCATTCATAGGAAGAAAGGCAAGCAGGGTGGAAAAGAGAGGTCTCAGGCTAAAGGAAAGTCTAAAGCCCTAGTGAAGAAGGATGACAAGGAAAAGGCGCACGCCAAGCCGTATGGACAGCAGAACCAAACGTGCTTCCGGTGCGGCACTTGGGGACACTGGTCGAAGATATGTCGAGAATCCAAGGAAGTGATCAACGCATATCAGGCTAAGAGGAAGGCAAAAGAAAATGCCCCAGCAGAAGCGCACTTCGCCAAGATTGGTGATGATGATGCCATGGATGAAGATACCCCACTAGTCTCATCCTCACAGAATAGCCTGGACATCGATGCTGCAGCCAATATTATGGCAAATGAAGAGAAAACTTTTGTCGATGACATAGAAGCAGAAATTAATGCATATTTTTTAGATTATGGTTGTTAGCATTTTCTTTTGAATAATGGTTTGTAAGCTCTAGAAGAGCATACTTCACTCATGAATAAATATGCAATTTATTCTTTATTCCAACAATCTTTAATTTGCAAGCAATGTTTGGATTATTTTTTGCCTCTATCTAATTAAAATTATATTTCTTTTATCTAGAAATCATGTAGCGCCCAAATGGAAGAGATATGCATTGTTGATAGCGGCACAACAAATACCATCTTAAGAGAGTCTAAATACTTCCAGTCGATCATGAAGAACGCTGGAAAGATAACTACGATCACAGGAAGCGATTCATATGTAATAGGCTCAGGAAGAGCCACTACTATATTGCCTATGGGAACAACTTTGGTAATTGAAGAAGCCCTTTTGTACCCTGAATCAATGCGCACTCTCTTAAGCTTCAAAGACATCCGCGCCAATGGTTTTCATGTAGAAACCAATGAAGAAAATGGCAAAGAATACTTGTGCATTGTGAAGCACGCGGTATGTGGAAAAATGGTATTAGAAAAATGTCCCTTATATGAATCTGGGTTGTACTACACGAATATTCATGCACCCGAAGTGTATACTTCCTTGAAGACTGCTTTTAGAAGCTCGAGTTATTTTCTTTATGGCATGGTAGATTAGGTCACCCCGGTCTTAGAATGATGAGGAATATAGTGAACAACTCACAAGGTCATGGCATTAATGTTAAAAATTTCCGAATCATGAAGATTTCGTGTGCCACTGCGTGTGCCACCGGAAATTAATAACTAGACCCTCTGTCATGAAAGTGCAAAGTGAAATTCTGCATTCTCGAACGCATCCAGGGATATTTGCGGCCCGATTCAGCCCTGTCGGGGCCGCTTCGATACTTTATGGTGCTCATCGATGCTTCCTCGAAATGGTCGCATGTATGCTTATTGTCAACAAGAAACCATGCTTTTGCAAAGTCGATCTCGCAGATCATAAGAATTAAGAATGCTTTCCGATCATCGCGTGAAGTCCATCGAATGGACAATGCCGGAGAATTTACTTCAAAGGCATTTGATGATTATTGCACTCGCAATGAGGATAGCGATTGAGCACTCCGCACCGCACGCCCATACGCAGAATGGACTAGTCAAGCACTAATAAAGAGGATTAAGTTCATTGCCGCACCGCTTTTGCGAGTTGTAACTTGCCCAACACTTGTTGGGGACACACATCCCGCACGCAGTAGCTCTCATCAATTTGGACCTTCGCCTACAACATCCATTCTCCTATGCAACTTGTGCACGGGATCATCCCGAAGATCTCCCATCTCAGGAAATTTGGGTGTATGGTATATGTTCCTATACCACCCCCTCAGCGGACTGCAATGGGCCCTCTGCGCAAGTCTGGGATATACGTCGGTTATGAGAGTGCATCCATAATCAGGTATTTGGAACCCATGACTGGAGACTTGCATACAGCCCGATTCGCTGATTGCATTTTTTGGCGAGGACCGTTCCCGTCATTAGGGGGAGGAAATCAACCTCTGGATGAAAAATGTCGGGAAATCATATGGCATTCCACTGGGATCCCCGCGCATGACCCCCGCACTAATGAAGCAAATCAACAAGTCCAGAAGATAATTGATTTGCAGAATTTAGCAAATGAACTGACTGATCATTTTTGTGATCTGAAGGGCGTGGTTAAGTCGCATGTACCCGCAAGGAATGCACCAGAGAGGGTGGAAATACCAAACAAAATAGAAGGTATCCCTCATCCTATTCAGAGGCCTCAAAGAAAAAGAACAGGAAATCTGGCTCCTCAAACCCAAAGTACCCAGAGACATCTGGAGAAAACTGGGCACTTGAAAGAAGGGGAGCCAGTTGAGACCTGGCACTGGAAAGAAGCCAACGGGAAAGGCAATTCCAGACTTGAATCTTCCACTGCAGGAAGCCGCCGAAAATAATGTGTGCGCACACATAGGCGATGAAAAGCTAAAGGAACTTGCTCCTGCGATGGGAAATAGCAGCGAAGAGCAAGTAGAAGTGCATGAAGCACCCCATGAAGAAATGTCCATAAACTTTGTAATAACAGGAGAATCCCTGAATAGAGCAACAGCCAATGTCGATGCATACTTTGCAAAGAAGATTGCCTCGATCATTGATCATGATCTCGAGCCTGCATCTCTCGCAGAGTGCAAGAAAAGGCTAGATTGGGAAGAATGGAAGAAGGCAATCACTGCAGAGTTAGTCTCTCTGAACAAGAGAGAGGTGTTTGGGCCCATATGCCGCACACCTTACCATATAAACCCTGTAAGTCACAAATGGGTCTTTGTTCGGAAGAGGAATGAAAACAACGAAGTTGTAAGGTACAAGGCAAGGCTTGTAGCTCAAGGTTTCACTCAACGTCCTGGAGTTGATTATGAAGAAACCTATTCTCCGGTCATGGGAGGAATTATCTTTAGATATTTGATCTCAATGGCAGTCAACTTGAAGTTGAGAATGAAGCTAAGGGATGTTGTCACAGCATATTTGTATGGAAACTTGGATTCGGAGATATACATGAAAGTACCGAAAGGTATTCCTATCCCGAACCAAGACGGAGCAAATAGAAACCTTTACAGTGTGAAATTGGAGAAATCACTGTATGGGCTAAAGCAGTCAGGAAGAATGTGGAACAATCACTTGAGAAACTTTCTTTGCAAGAAAGGCTACACAAACAGCGAAGATTGTCCATGTGTGTTTATACAGCGATCCCCGAATGGATTCTGTATAATCTCCGTCTATGTAGATGACTTGAACATCATTAGGACGGATGAATAAATTGAAGAAGAATGCTCATACTTGAAGTCTGAGTTTGAAATGAAGGATTTGGGTAAAACCTAGTTTTGTTTAGGCTTGCAGCTTGAGCATGTCCAAGGAGGAATCTTGGTACATCAATCAACCTACACACAGAAAGTGTTGGAAAGGCATATCCTGCAAAGACTCCAATGGTCGGAAGGTCACTCCAAGCAGACCTAGACCCATACAGACCTAGAGAAGAGGGGGAGGATGTCTTGGGAGCAGAATTCCCATATCTAAGTGCAGTTGGAGCGCTCATGTACCTTGCGAATAGCACGAGGCTGGATATTGCGTTCGCTGTGAATTTGCTAGCTTGGTACAGTGCAGAACCCACCAAAAGGCATTGGAAAGGGATCAAGGACATCTTCCGTTACCTCCAAGGAAGCAAAGATCTCAGTTTGTTTTTCAGAAGAAACAATGAACTGAATTTGGTCGGCTACGCCGATGCTGGGTACTTATCAGACCCTCATACTGGCAAGTCCCAAACTGGCTATGTTTTCCTATGTGGAGGAACAACAGTTTCCTGGAAGTCGTCCAAGCAGACTCTCGTCTCGACATCGACAAACCACTCGGAAATCATTGCTTTGTATGAAGCATCTCGTGAATGTGCATGGCTCCGAAGAATGGTTCACCACATCCAGAAGTCATGTGGCTTGAACATTGAGCAAACTCCCACGATCATCTATGAAGACAATGCAGCTTGTGTTGCTCAAGCACAGATGGGTTATGTGAAGAGCAATCTCACGAAGCATATCAACCCCAAGTTCTTCTATGCTCACGAATTGCATAAGATGAACGAGATCAAGATATTGCACACTAAGTCATGTGAAAATCTTGCAGATTTGTTCACTAAATCACTTCTAGCATCTACCTTTGAAAGGTGCGTAAAAGGGATTGGGATGATGAGACTTAGAGAAGTGCAGATTTCAGGGGGAGATATTTCACATACTCCCACATAAATCTCGAATATGAATTTTGAGTACCCAACATGAATCTCGAAGATTAGCAGTTGAAGTTTGGGTGAATTGTACTCTTTTTCCTTATCAAGTTTTTCATGAAGTTTTCTTGCATAAGGTTTTAACAAGGCAATTTGTGCAACACAGTAAGCGTATGTTATGTACTCTTTCTCCAAGTATTTTTCCCACTAGGTTTTTCTGGAGTTTTAATGAGGCATATGCATCTTGCGGCAAAGGGCCCAAGGGGGGTGGTTGGGAAACCACATGGCCCATTGAAGGCCCATGTTGGTCCCTTAGCCGAAACCCTAGGCGACTACTATATAAGGAGGAGGGGGGTCCCCCCATTGTACAAGAGATCAGAAATCAATAAAAGAATTCTGTCATCATCCCCCTAAACCTGTGTCTCTCTTTCTCTCTCTGTTCTCCAATTCAGATCTGTTCGAGAACCCCAGACTATTCGATAGCGAGGTTCCTTAACACATACATCTGAGTTGTGAAGAGTCAAAGAGGTTAAGCAGGAGAAGATCTGATGGTCTGTCTCGTTTTTTGGAACGAGCAAAGGGAGAAAGTTAATATATATATATATATAGGAAGCCGAAATGGGGCACCATGTTGCCTGGGCACCATGATTTCAAATGCGCAAATTCAAGCCATATTAGAGTATAATTTTTAAAAATTTCAGTTTTAGGGTATATACCCATCTATAACAATTCAAATGAAACACATACCTTTGAAATAATATACTCGAATTCAAAGATTTTGAACGAGTTTGGATCACATATTTTGCTGATTTATATATAAAATCAGCACATACCTACAATCAAACTATCATCAAAAAGGGAAACTATAGTTTGAATTTTAGTTAAAACTTGTTTGAACTAGTTAGTAAACTGGTTAAACTCAGAATCCTAAAATTTAAAAAAATCGTATTAAAATACATAGGAAAAATATCCTTTTTAGATCATGGTGCCCGAGCACCATGGTGTCCTAAGTAATTATATATATATATATATATATATATATATATATATATATATATATATATATATATATATATATATATATATATATATATATATATATATATATATATATACACATATATGGCAACTAGATATTCAGCTTTGCATGGTTAACCACCTCATGCAAACATGCATGCCATGAATTTCGCTTACTTTGCATTCATAGTTTTTTTTCGCACAAAAAATTGGCAAACATTGTCAAACTGTAAAATTTTTGATTTTATAAATTTAGAAAATACCTTGGCACCTTGCATACAAGAAGTTCTTCTTTCTTAATTTTGATCTACCCTTATTCAATCATTTAAGAGAGAATTTTGCTGGTGCCACTGGAAAAGTGCCGAATTTCGCTTCTGCCACTACTATTTTCCTCATTTCATTTTTGCCACAAGTCTATGCTCTTCTTCCTCCTTTTGCCATTTCCGTCAGTTGACCACTAGTTAACTGTGAGTTGACCGTCAGATGGAATTGTTGTTTCTGTTTTTTATGTTTTAAAGATAACAAATGAAGTTTAATTCTTTTGGAAATTTTTTTGTATGATCGTATACTACTAAAGATGGTACCATAAATTTGTTTGAGCATGATCAAGCGATGGTACCATAAATTTTTTTGAGCATGATTAAGCTTATACATTTTTATAAAAATTAAATCATTCGGCTCCAGTTCCAAATTTTATAAAAATGTACAGGCTTGATCATACTCTGAAAAAATTATAATACCATATTTAGCAGTTTAGGATCATACAAAAAAATTTCCAAATGAATTGAACTTCATTTGTTCTATTTAAAAAATAAAAACTGAAGGAACAATTCCGACTGATGGTCAACTGACGGAAATAGCAAAATGAGGATGAAGTGAAAACAGTTATGGCAAAAAAAGAAACGAGGAGAGAAGTAGTGGCAGAAACGAAATTAAGCACTTTCCCATTATTTAATATGTTAAATTTGTTTTCTCTAGATCCCTACACGCAATGGGAGACACCGTGGAGATACGTTATGTGGTCCAACTGACAAAACATGTATCCCTCTTATGGAGTGAGAACTAGACTAATCAATAAGATACTCGATCAAAGTTACACAAGTATTTTTAAATGCATTTCGTAACCAAAGTTTCTTTTTCATTAATACCAATGTCGACGTGGATAGTGGGAAGCAAATATGCAATTTTGTAGTTTTGGAAGAGACATGTGGGTTCAGCTATTTTGTTGGTCCATAAAGTATTTAGGGCATGTTTGGTTGCTTGCATGGTAGTTGCATGGCATGAGTGGATGCAGTTTAAATTGTTAATGCAATTGTTTGGTTTACTGTACATTTGGGAAATGTTGGCCCAGCTGGTGCACTGTTTCATCCAACATCCTGGCCCGACGAAATGGGGATTTCGGCCTTCTCTCGCGTCCAGGCTCGCGAGATGCAGACTCGGCTTGCTCTATCCGCTCACGTCTCTCTCACTCGCTCCGCTCGCTCACTCGCTCACATCTAGGGTTCCTCCCTCCAGTCGCCTCCCTCCGGTCAAGTTCCTCCAGTCGCCTCCCTCCGCTCGCCTCCCTCCGGTCGCTTACCTCCACTCGCGTCCCTCCGGGCGTCTCCTCCGTTCGCCTCCCTCCTCTCAACTCATCCGCTCGAGCTCTCTGGCAACCACCACAGGTCAGTATTGCGGGTAACCTCCCTCCTCCTCTTGCCTCCCTTCTCTCGACCCCTCCGCTCGAGCTCTCCTTATCTGGTCCTTCCCCATCTCCCAACTCTCATCCTTATTCGGTTTGGTTTGGTTTGGTTTACATCTGAGTTTGAGCTTGTCGGCTAGAATGTGTATTTGTCATCTTGGCATGGCTAACGAGTAGATCTGGCTTGTACTCAAGCAAATCAGTAGATCAGTTGTTCTTTTCTAAGATCAGTAGGATGGATTTTGGGTTTTCATCCGGATGAGTCACCGTTGGGATAGTCTTTTTTTAGGGTCTGGAGAAGTCATTGGCTTGCCTATCAAGGTAGACATTAGATATGGAACAATGCTTATCCTAAAAATAATCGAGGGCACAAAACAAGTTTTGTTAGGCTTATGTGATGTTTGGCTGTTTGCTTCATTCTCACAGATTATCTGTATGCAAAAGTGGGCTATCATTACCAAATCTGGGTGTCCTCCCATCTTCAATAACTTGCAAAATTGCCCAGTACTCCTCTGTAAACTTACTGCTATTGGCATATTTTAGTTTCAGTCACAATAAACTTAACAATTTTCAAGAATTTCATATCGAAATTTCTGAACCAAAGCTTGCATTCATTTCATATATGTATGCAGACTCCAATGGTAAACAACCTTGATACCCAATGTTCAGGCTTTCAAATTGATCAGTAATTTTGCTGGCTCTAATATGTATTCATTTCATATAAATTTTTTGTTAGCTGGGTTCTGGTAACATTTAGACCATCATATGAAATCAATTGTTGCTGCATATTTTATTGTTTGCATTTTGTCGATTGAAGCAATGTAGCTTAATCAGCTACAAATTTTGGGTATTGAGTCAAAATCTAGGCTTATCTGTGTCGAGCACCTTTCGAGTTCTATCCAAACTGGGGAAGTATGTATGTAAAGTCATACTGTTTTGGTGCTTATACCTTTGGACAGATATTTAGGATTTTATGTTTTGAGCTTTGTATCTTTAATATTCCATCAGAGAAAGGGGAAACTCTGTTTCCTCTTAAATTTCAGAGAGAAAGTTACAGTTGCCCATTTGTATGTCATGGTTTTTTCACACGGCTCATCCTCATTTTTCAATGTACACAACTGAAGAGGCTGAAATACTATGGCGAGGGACAGCTTAGCTCTCTCAAAGTCAAGTCAACTCTCCTGTAGCCTAGATGATAATTTAGTCTTTACTGTGGATTTCTTTTGAAGAAAATGTATATATGCCACTTCACGGCTATGTCTTAATTGAAGTACCACCACAAAAGTAAAACAAATTGTAAAAATGGCAATCTGAAATAACTCATGGGTGTTGGGGAAAAGGTGCAGCTGGTATTTAAGAAAAAAATGACTAGTTTTTTTGTAGAAGTAATAGTTAAGCATCATATTCACTATGAATTGCTTTTATGCATTATACATTTGTATTCTTATTATTCATGCATCCTCCTTTTCTGTATGAATTTATTATCATCACTCTTTTTTAACAATCAGAATTTATTGTAGCCAACATTTATGTTTGATTTTTCTGACCTTGTTGAGAGAGGATGTGTGCAGTAAGCAGTAGCCAACTTAAATGGATTCATGATGTTGTTAAGTTCTTTTGTTGCCTGTGGGGATTGCTCAGTGATGATATTGGATAAATTGATGATAATGACAATTAATTTTGTGAACTAGGCCTTGAACTAGTAGGCTTGCATGTTAGAAAGAACATTTATGCTTGACTCGGTTATAATCACACTGCTCTATTCAGTTTGCTAGCTACTGATCTGAATATTTACTTCATTATCAGCACACTGCTCTGTTCAATTTGCTAGCTACTAATCTGAATATTTATGCTTGACTTGGTTGGTAATACTGTTACTAAACTGAATTTTGACTGCTTGGTTCGGTTGGTAAAGTTGCTAGCTAATTGATCTGAACTTTTCTAGTTGTTTCGCTTGACAAGATATTAATCTGCTGATCCGAACTTTTCTAATTGATCTGAATATATGTTGTTCTGAACTCAATCTATTCATTACAACTTTAATAATAGTGAACATCATTATCAATTCTTATTGTGCATGTTAAGGTGGTAAGGGTTCGAGGCCTTATTCACATAATTGATTGTTTAGCCCATTTGTGATTGAGGTTGAAGATTTAAAACTTCAAACAAACCCTAATCTGAGAGCAACATGAAACAAATTTCTTCATGTTGATTATGGCATTATTGCTATATTTTGTGAAATTTATTTACTTATTTCTACTGTTAAAATTAACCCTCATGAGATCTTTTACCTATCTATACCATCTACTCAATGTTCTAAGATCTTTTACATTGGAAATGCCAATTTTGATCCCTGGCTTAATATTTGCACCATCACACTTGTAGAAAGGAGCTCTATGCGCAAACACAGTTGTTGGTGAAGGAACTACAACATGGAAAATGTGTGGTCTTGATAGAAATACTTCGTTGACAGTATTTTTTGATGTCTCACCGAGTGAACGGTCAAGCCAACCAGGGCATCAAAATCCCCATTTGTATATATAATTTGTAACAAGGTACCTTTCATTCTTTTTTCTTTGTTATCGTTGGTGTAAGATGGCTCAATGTACTAAGCATGTTGTTTCTTTTGTAGTTACCAACACCCGGAAGGTCAAATGAGGATAAGAGTTACTACTATATGTAGAAAGTGGGTGGATGGTTCTACCAATACCGAGGTTTGTATGTTATGATTATGAGCCCCTAAATTTCACTACACTCTACTTACACGTTTCCAAAATACTAAATTGGATCCTCTGTAGTAATATCCTCCCTTTTCAATGTCATAAATGCCCACTGCTGAAGTATTGATTTTAATCTGTCTCAACTCATAGATTTGGGAATTTCTTATTCTAGAGGTAAACAGAACTACTATAAAGTCACAGAGAGGATTAGTTAGTGGTGGAATGATTAGGTACGCTGCTCTTTATTTTAATTGTACTTTCCTTATTAGGATCATTAGCAATTGATTGTATCACAAAAAATGCAGGGAGCTATTGATATCCTTCAAAAGATCAATTGGTGAGAAGCCCCAGCGAATAATATTTTTGCTACCATGAAGATCACAAAAAATGCAGGGAGCTATTGATGTTGTTTAGGTGCTACCATGAACTCATAGATTTGGGAATTTCGACTGTATGCATGATGTTTTTTGCAGGTGATATTCACAGAAGAAAATAGATCACTGTTTCTTGATGAACTTGTGTGCTATAGTGGGAGGTATGGCCACTACCTCCAAGGTTATGACCCTGAACTTACTGGCAGCCATTGTTGTCTGCATTATGTATGGCAAAATTTACATTTAATGTGTTTTTCTGGTGGTGCACATCTAGAATGTCAGAGGGAGAGCACCGCATCAAGGGCTGGACCTCTTCGACTGGCTCCTCAACCAACATCTTCTTCCTCGCTTGGGAAAGCAATTGTACCATATCTAGAGGGGCTTAGTAGCACACAGTTGCGGCTTGGGAAAGCATTTGTATCAATGAATCATGTTGTTGTATGTACCATATGTCATGTTTGTTGTGCATTTCTATACAGGAGACATGCCGCCCATGTAGTATTGATTTGTTGGCTTTTCTTGTGTTAAATATGTTCTTTTCGTTGTTTATTTCAGCATTCCATTTGATGCACATAATTGGTTGTGAATATTTCAGCACTCGATTTGCTGTATGGAAGCATGACTTCTTTTCTTGGTTGTAGTTTGATGAGCAGAAAGATCAAGCTTTGGTTGAGTGCTAGTGCTAAATCGGCTTGTCAGAACAATGGAATCCATAAGCTTAACTTATGTTTATCACTTGCCATAACAGTTCAAATTGAGTGCTATTGTAGTAATCAAGGCACAATCTAACATCAACTTGTGGCCGTCATACATCAACTAATGCAGTTCCAAGACGACATGGCAAAAAACATGAATGTTCCATCCATACTCCAAAGTGAGGGTAATCTCACTACCTCATGCAACAGGGTCACCACACTCAGCCAGATGCAACCAACCAAACAACTTCTCATGCATCCAATCATCCCTCCACTCCCCTCATGCATCCAACCAAACAACTTCTCAGCTCAGCTTGGATAACACATACAGCCAACCAAACAAACCATCTTGTCTCCACTCAGCATATCTCCCACCAGCCCGTATGACTCGTACGGACCAGGCTAAGGACATGCAGGCAACCAAACATACCCTTAGTGATCCACCGTCACATCAGTTAGTCGAGGATTTTTGTCTCATAAACTTCACTTTAAATGTCTTTATGATACTCCATATCTTTAATATCGTATGATATGATCAATACTTGCGTGGTTTTGATTGATTGACACTCACTTTTTGTTTATTGAACAAAAAAATTAGTGATTGAAAATATGTTTTAGTACAGAAACAAAATGCATGAAAAGTTGGGGTTTTACTGTCGTAATCATGTGTGTTCACTACTGCACACAGGCACATCATAGACGGTTCGTAAGGGTCATTACAGATGGTTTTGCAAACCATCTGTACGCAACTGTTAGTGACGACTTCAGTGATCACAGACGGTTTGCAAACCGTTAGTGAAAATAGCTGTTCCAAACAAGAACCGTCTGTGATGATGAATTTCTATTATTTACTATTTTTTATTTATTGGCTAGCCTCAGAAAATGCTAGTCATACCCTCTGAAACAAAAGAGATTAGTCCTTAATTTTTCATCTTCATAATAATGGCATCAATCAGAGTATTGTAGAAACATTCAGGCAAGAGAATTGAGTATCTTGAAGCAAAATGATTTCTCCAAGAAATAAGAACATAAATGACTAATATATACATGATTTCACCCAAAGAGCGCAATCAAACTAATCATCAGTTTATGGAACAGAAAGTCTGAAAAAATGAATTAACTTAAGTTATGCATAAATGAACATAACAATTAAAATACATGGATATAATTGCCAAACAAAACAGTAGCCTAATATCTCCTCTCAGGAATCATTTTACTTAAGTTCCTAGATAATAAAATCCAAAAATAGATCCGAGTATGTATGTAGTTACCTGAATTTATCCACTTAATTAAGCAAGTATGTACTACTACTAGTTTCCATAGAAGAGATGTAGATATACCAAGTAGTTAATTATACGTAAAGGTTATAATAAGTAAATATAGTAACAGATCCTGCAAAAAGCTATATCGATCACATATTACAATATACAGTGCATCCATTTCAGAAATCAACTCAGATCAATCATTACAACGTGTATGCGCATCCATTTCAAAAATCAACTCACATATATAAAAACCAATTGAATTCATAACTACAACTCACAAATTCACAACACAAGGTTCAAAAATTAATCCAAAACAAGAAGGCACAGAGTTGTCCTCGAATACCTAGCAGGTTAGCTTGTTCCAACACTGATTCAGCGTATTTCTAAGCCTGTCAATGGGAAGAGTAAAGTTTTACGTGTATATAAATTAATAAGTAGAAACAATTGTTGCAAGATTGACAAACCTCAATGACATTGGTCTTCTGTGAACCAATAAGGAGTTGCATGTTATGGCAAGCATAGAATCCACATAGGTTAGTGCCCTTTGGCTACTGGTGGCAATGCAAAAATATACAAGGTTAGTTCCGAAGGTATTATTATTATGGAGTGTGAAGGATTATTGCGTACTAGCGGATATTGGAAACTTATAAATATGCTTCAGCTTCGATGGGTCCTTCTGGTGTGGCCCTCCACAAGATTTGTAGACAGCGAACGACTCATCGAGTAAATTTTTGATAGGCACCAAGTTGTGGGTGCCGCCCTTTTTGAAATCAATGTAAATTACCTGGTTATGTCTTGGTATAATTACAAGTAGAACCCAGTGAAACCTACATAGGTATGTCGCCATGGTCATTCAACCTAACTTCAAGCTGCATTATATAGTACAAATCAACAAGTATAGCAACTGGACGAAGCACTTACCCCGGGTTGTGGGGTAAAAGTATGAATTTTTATCCCATTGGGCCAGCTATACTTTTTCTATGTACTCGTGGATGACTTGTGAATTTTCGTCCATGTTTTGCTTGGACACCATGTGTGGGTCGAGAAACCCACCGGTTGTTCCCTTGCTTTTGCTTCCATGATCATGTATCTACATATACAACAGAATCAAGGATCATATATATATGACATTTATCAGTACGACACGATTGTAGACCGTGATTGCACACACTTACAATGTTCAGCATCTCATGAGTGAGGCATTGAGAGCGTTGAGGTTGTAGAGATCGAACAAGTCGTTGAAGCCGACCACAAAGAAGCCATCTAAAATCCGGTGTAAGAAATGCTCCTCCTTGAAGTTGACCGAGATACTCGATGCCCGTTGTGCCACCGGCTTGTTGGCTTGTTCCATTCACCAATCTTGCAATCTAATGCAGGTTAATGTAAGTGTCTCCTAGCGCTCTTTTGGTATGAACGGTTATCCCAGCTCGAATTACCGTGCCAACGAGGCAAACAAAAAATCATGGGTTGACGTGGTCCCTTTTGATTCGCCCTTGTCACCGTCTCGTTGTCTACCAACTATCGTCTTCATGGGAGACGGCTGGGCCCAAACTGCAGTAACGGCCTGTGCCTGTCGGGACACGGTAGTAGATTTGGTGGGCTCTTTCGGTGCAGCACATGGCTCCGGTAGTGCTGGTAGCTCCGGTGCATCACATGGCTCCGGTAGTGCTTATAGCTTCGGTGCTACAGGGCGGGCGTCGAAGGAGATGTCCTTGGGCCACTGGATGAATGTGTCGATGGCATCCCCTAGTGTAACAATCTCGTCATTTGGGGGCATCTGCAGCATGACGGCCTCAAAATTTTCATGTAAACCGTCGACCTGGACCTTTGTGTAGCCCAGATCTACCATGCGACCGTGCACCACCGCCCCTAGACCAGATGGATACGCTCGCCCCCAAGCAGCCTACAGGGGAATGGAGCCGTTGGCAAGCCTCACTTGGAGATTGCATGGCATGGCCACCTACACAAGGGTACACAATTAGCTAACACGTTAAACAGGTCTATCTGTGGAGCATTGCAGACATGTATATTACCCAGGTGTCATCGGGAGGAAATCTGGGGTCATCCATGTCCGTCTCAGGGGCGACGCGCAGCTGCTCCGACAGTTAGTTGGGCTGAACTGCGCCTGTGCTTCTTGGGCTTGCACGTTCTATGCCTGCCTCTCTGCAGCCACCATTTGCTCCATCCTTTTCTCAAAGCTTCTTAGCTGACTATCAAGCTGCGCTCTCAGTCTTTCTCAATCAGGGCTACTAGCCGTTCCTCGCACTCAGCTTTGCTTCTCTTCCTACTCCGCTACGTGTCGGAGTCTTGTGGGAATCCCATTTTCCAGGGAACTAAAACACCTAGGCCTGGGGTGCGACCCGGATGATCCTTGCTTCCCAAGGCTGTGAAGAGTATATCTCTCTCTCTATTTGAAGTGAAAGAGCCCTAGGAAGATTCCATCCTCAACACTATCTGCATCCAAGACCCCAACTAGTTATTTCACATATGAAGGTATGTATCACCTTCCTACAAACTATGTAGTTCGATATCTTATCAGGCGTTCGAACACTTCCTCGTCTGTGGGGTTAGCAAAGGACATGCTGCCTGAAGACGTGGTACATGACCTCGCTCTTTCCTAGTTTCGAGCGCGCGAGTCTAAGATCGAGGCAAATGACGACGCGGCCCCCTTTTGGATTGCCTCGTCGTCCTCCCCCGTCCATTGCGCGATCTTACCCATGTACCCAGTGGAGCCCAGTCTGTGCGGGTGGGGTTTTTTCGACTGGACGGTCTTGTGCATCGCACTTTGACGTATGAATTCTTCCGTCGTCTTCATCTCAACAAATCATTCCTACAAATCTTCAGTGATGAACCAGTACTTCTGGAATGGAATCTTTTCCTTATTCACGTAATTAGTGACGATGACGCTCTTGAAGTTCTTCCACGCCTTTCCTACTGCTAGCAATGTGTACCATCGTAGTGCATGTATGGTGTCTTGTGGGAGCTCAAACGACTCGAAAATTTATGTCACTAGGCTATCGTGCTCTTCATCTGTTAGCGTCTTCCATTATAGATAGGTCATGGGGACCCTTTCACGCCCAACGATCCCGCACAATGTCCAGAATACTACCGCGGCCTTAGGAGGTGTGGTAGGGGCCCATCCTACGGATCAACCACCGTGATGGTATACTGGCTCTGGTGCCTTTTACTAAGCCCTCTTAGACCACGCCTAGGTTTTCCTACATTGGGCACCTCATCAGATCCATTCGGTGACGAGGAATGAGGGGACGCAATCTTGTAAAGAAGTAGGTTGTCTTAGATCTTCATAAAGGGTCATAGAAGAGGAAAGAAAGTAAATTTAAGTGTTGTTTAGTACAATTGTAATTGTATGATGCAAGGTTAAGAGAAGGTAAGTTAAGAGAAGCAAAGTTAAGAGAAGGTAAGTTAAGAGTTGTTTTGTATATACAAGGTTAAGAGAAGGTAAGTTAAGCCGCACTTTGTATTGGACTTCACATTCAATTTGCTTTCCAATAAGCACATATTTTCACTGAAATATTTGAACTCTTGTATTTGTTGTTAGCCTTTTAAAGGAACTAGCTAACCATCCAATACTTCAAATTGAAACAGAACAAACACAAAAATTGAAACAGAATAAGAGCAAGAATATAATACTAATCCCAAATTAATGTATAATTGATTGATAGTGCTCACAGGCACTTGGTGTAGGAATGCTAGAGACTAGCTCTTACCTCATCTACACCTAGGTCAAGTTTATCTCATTTGAACTAAACAATTAACTATGTAAATAAGTCCTTGAACCATTACCTTCCTAATCATGCACTTTAAGGTATTCTTTAATCAATGTCACTGTTCTTATGATCAGAATTCAGAATAATACTAGTTCGAACAACAGGTTATGTAATCAACCGAACTAACAGAGAGCAATGCATAGGCAAATAAAGTAACACAGACAGTAATCAAAAGAGGACAACTGCGGGTAAAGAATAATGAACAAGCTTTACAACAGTGTAATGAATTAAATAATTTCTAGCATGCAAGTCTACTAGTTCAAGGCCTAATTCACAACCTTAATTATCCAATTCACCGTTTGACCCAATTTGCATCATCGAGTAATAAAAGGCATCAAATCAGTATAAATAAAAATCAGAAGAAAATAGAGTGATCAGTCGGCATACATGAGGAGAGAAACAAAAGGAGCATGATTTATAATAACCTCAAATTCACAGCTACAACAGAATAGATAAAGATAAATGAAAATAGGACGACTTATGAAAAGCAAAGTAGTATGGTGTGCTTGATGTTACAGAGATAACAAAAACTAAGTATAAGCAATAGGAGGATGCAAGACAGAGATAGGATGGCATGTACGTAAGTTTCAAACATTATCACCTAGTACAAGCACAAAAGAAGCATTGAACATTCAACATATAGTAGCTGCAAGACATCAATCCTTGTGTGATATAACAAGATTAATGTTCAATTCTAGATTCCATGAATTTTATGTTCTGCTATATACCTTAGGCCTAGCAAACTAATCCTTACAAAGAAATAAAGATCACAACATATAATAGTTCATCCATTCACATGTACTTTCACGAGCCCAAACTTGGATAATCCTATAATATGTGTGTATCAACCTAAAAGTACATTAAAACAAGGAGGAAGTAATTGTACATAGCTTTTTGTTTTTGTCTCAACCATTAATGGAACTCTGACTCCTCACTGCTGTACTATCATCATTCCATTGTTAACAGCATCACATGTTCACATGTTCAGAAGCTCAAGAATGTACCTCCATTTGTTCTTTTGTTTATCAACAAGCTTAGTTCCGCTATTTAAGCATCTATTTTGTGATAATTCATTAATGGTAATCGTGCATGCACATTTTGCCCAATATATATTGCACCAAACATATAATCCTATCCAAACATAAAAATGATAGTGACAGTGATAGTACTATTAGTCATGTATGATATGAGAGCATGTCCACCACTGGATGCACTCCTATGCATCCTATTCAAAACACACTAAGAATGATATGGAAATTCCGATAGAAATGACAACATTGACACAAAATATATTTATCATGCCACAAAATTTCAAATCTAAATTCAAACCAATCATAAAATACACGCAAATATCAGTTACCAACAAAATCTGTTTGAATCTATAATCAACAGAAAAAGCTGATAATAAGGTAGTTATAATAAAAAAGCACAAACATATCATTTAGCAAAAAATTCTGTTTCAACCTAGATAAATGTAAATATCTACATTTGAAATCAACACATTGCATTACATCCATCATTGAGCTACATAGGACTGATTTTTAATACACATCCTAAATAAGTATAATAACAGAAAATGCCCTATCTTAATAGTCATATTCTGTAGTTCCTTCAGCTATCTTTAGCTCAAATAGCCTTTTTTGTTCCAACATGTAAGAGAATTGTGTGTCATTGTGAAAAATTGCAGTTACGACAACAATGGTGCCCTAAAGGCGCACCTAAACAACCTAATAAAAGAAGAAAATAAAAAAGGCTACATCTTACGGGAATAGCAACAGGTCGTCAAAGACTATATAACAGACAAATGTTGACTGGCATTCTACAAATTTGAATGAGAACAACCACTTTGAGTCAAGATCATCTAGGCACAAAATAACAAACTAAACAACAGGCATAGCATCCATCATAGTCTACCACTTGCAAAAAATGAAGCGAAACCCTAAAGTATAAGAGGAGGGGGAGGTCGCGAAGGAGGACTAACCAGAGGGTAGCCAACATGGGGGAGATGGAGGAGGAGGGGGTGCGGGAGAGGACTCATCGGGGGGAGTCGACATGGGCGAGACGGCGAGAGGGAAGGCGACACGGAGGGGGAGGGCACCTCAGAGGATGGAGGGGGCACCGACGTGGGGGACATGGCGAGGGTGAGGTCTCGACGGAAGGGGGATGGGCACTGCCAAGGGGGAGGACTCACCGGGAGGGGGAATCGACGTGGATGAGACAGCAAGAGGAAGGGCCACACGAGTTGTTTTCTATTACGTTGTAGATCAGAGAGTGTGTGGTGAAGGTTGCTTTCTTTCTATCTTCGATGGTAGGATACAAAAAGAAAGAGATTAGTGATGAGTCTTTGTGGGTTGCTATTTCTGCAGTTCTGGTATTGGTTTTGTTGGTTATCATCGGTTGCTTTGTAGAGAATTTTACCTTTTTAATGTGTTTGCCATTTTCTCCGTTTGAAAGAAGTTATTGAAGTTTTTGGTGCAAGACTTAAGTTGTGTGGATTAAGTTTTGTGACTTTTCCAAGAAAGGGTTACTTGGTCGCTTGGCTTTCCTTTTGTGAAAATATCCTTGCAACTATCTTCTTTCATGGAAGTTTTAAATTTTGAAATTTGTTTTGGAGAACTTTTGTACGTTAGGGTTTGGTCTTGTCATCTTGTGATTGGAGAGTTGAGTTCTTTGTGAACTATGGTTGGGTCTTTCTCGAAAGAAAAAACTATACATAAATAAGTTAAGCATTTGACTAAAATAATTTGTCAGTAGTAAGAGGTATTATTTAACATGTTTCTACGCTTGTAGTTGTGTGATATATAATAAGCTATTTCTATAGTACCTTTGGAATTGAATCGATTAAAGGTAAATGTTGCCCTTGGTTTAAGATTGAATAACTTTCTATTGTTGTACGGTATTCTATTGTGAGTAATACTTAAATGTGTTATCATTTATGTTTAGAAATTGTTCCATCAACATAATGTATTGGAGTGTACCCTTTTATTTCAAGGGTAGGTGATCAAGGAAAATGTTTAAGACTATAAACGTTGATGTGTAATTAGAACTTTGAGTCGGTGTAAATTGCTAATTCTATTAAAATACTTTGGTTGTTTTTCAAAGACATTGAAATATAAGGTGTTGGTAGAGCAATTTAATTGTGATGATATGTGACCCTATCGTGAATGTTGAATATAGTCATTATGTATGTTGTTGCAAAATATTGAGATAAATTAGAGTATGAAATCATGTCTCATTAATGCTAGTACAGATTGTGATTGAGAAGGTATAGAATTTTCTATTTGATGAAGTTATTAGGACAATATGATGGTGTAAAGTACTGGAGTTTGTTGGACTATGTTGCTTATGGACAATTTAATATTGTATATCAACAGAATGACTTAATCAATGTTGTAATCAAAGATTGAGGAAACATGGAATGATTGTCTTGTGGTATTGTTATATTCTTAGCAAATGACTGTCTTAGAGCTATATTTATAAAATATGTCTCGTGGAGATGATATTTAGTTGTTAGAGGTATTTATTGGTTGAATGAACTTTGGATACTGAAACATTGACTTATGGGTTGTATGAATTTTATATGTTGATCATGTTGAAAGTTTCGTTGAAAAGATGTGTCTTAATATTGGAAAAGGAAGTTGTATGATTGATGGCTCATTATGGTTAGTAGACCAAAAGAAAGTATTGATGCACCGTCTTATATTGAATTAACTATTATGTTTAATGTGCTTAAAATTATGATATGGTTCTCTTTGTTGATTATTATGTGATAGAGTTGGTTTAATGTTTGATGATAACAGTGCCAAGGGTGGTTATAATTATTGGAGAAGGTAATTAAAGGAAGAATTGGGTATATAAATTATGTTAAATTCTAATGGGGTTTCTCAAGGTGCAAAATTGAGAATATTGAAACCTTTAATGGTAAGCGTATTTGAATACTAGAGATGGTGAGATTTATGGTGAACCTATGTTTAAATGTATATGGATTGGTTTGTTTGTATGATCTTTTGGATTAATGTCTTTTTGGCTGAGGCATTCTCTATTATGTGTAATAGAGCTTCCCTAATTAAGTGCGAATGTTGCCAGGTTTGGGGTTTACTTTGAGGCTTGAAAATATGGATGAAAGAATGAATAATCACGAAGTAATATGTCGGTGGATTTTGATTGTTTTATTTCATTGAACAATGCCATTCATTTGTCTTTGCTAAGATATTTAGCTTAAGTTATGATTGTGGAATCTACCATCAAAGGGTGTATGTTTGGATTGCGCTCTTTAGCATACAAATGAGTTATCTTTGGTTTTATCTGTTAAAGGAAATGGCCAAATCCAATGTAATATTTTGGAAGCTCTTGATTTGGAAATATTTGTATCTCTATTTCAACTAGAGATAGATTTGATTAACAAGTGTGCAGTGTTTGAAAATGTTTCTTAAATGTGGTTCTTATGATTGCTTCATAAGTGATTTTTGCTAGTGAAGCGATTTTCTGCTGGGAAATGAGTTTCCACTTCTCTTAAGAAAGATGGTTGTAGTGTGGAAGAGGTTTGATTCTATGATTGTGAAAGATCGAAATGGCGATCAGAGAGGGGGGTGAATGATCCCAAATAAAATTTTCCCCCACTCAAAGTACTCCAAACAATCTCGGAATAAAAATCTAAAACACCCAAAGATTTTCCTTTAAAATGGTGCTTCTCAGATTCGCACACCCTCCAAAAACCCGAACAATTAGACAACTATGTGTACCTCTAACTTGCATGGATAAGAACCATGAATCATGTGAGGGAATTTTTAATCACAATCTTGGTTGTCAAGTGTCCAAACAAAGAGGAATCAACTCAAAGACTACTTTTCTAAAAGAGATAAAGCTAAAACACCAAAGTCTCTTTCAGAAAAGTAAAAGCAGATTTCCAGGAATTGTCCTCAATTGGAGCAGGTGGTTGGGGAGTTTATATTGCTCTAAAATTTTTGGAAATTTTTATCCCTGTGAGAAGTTGGGTCGTGAAACACTCCACCAAACATCACCTCAAAAAATTTTGTATAATAAACATGAAAAATCAAGCAATGCAGACAGTCAGGAACTTCGACCAGAAAGTTTGAGGCTCAGTTTTCACTTCATACCGCTCAAACGGTGCAACCAGTGGACTCAAAATTTTTTATAAAGATGGATATATGATTAGTTCACCTTAGAAAAGATGAATAACTGAAAAATGAGTTTTCTAGATTTTTATAAAAATCAAAGACTGACTGCTGCGCGAAGAACAAGTTCTGGACAGATTTGCAATTCAATAAGAACTTGACCTCTAGTCTATCCTAGGGTGCAAGAAAGATGTAAAACCATATGAACACCCTTAAGACATCCTAGAAGAACAGCATTTAGAAGGAGGGGAGGCAAATCCAAATTGCGATAAAGTAAATTGCGAGAATGTAAATGCGGGAAAGTAAATGCTGAATTTAAATTGCGTAATTTAAATGCGTAATGTAAATGCGTAAAGGAAATGAAACATGAACATAAATGAAGAACATTTCATTTCTGGAAGGAGAGGTTACAAAGCCTCACATTTCATGTGGGCAAAGCTCAAAGGAGCATCAAAAACCTCAAAATCTTCAAGGGGGGAAGGCTACCCTTCCACCCCTATTTATACAACTCTTGGGCCACCTACCACCCTTGGATGAGCCTCTAAACCCTAGAGCATCCACCAAGGGCTAGGATTTACCCACTCAACCAGCCATGCAAGGGTTCACCAAAAACCCACAACACATAATGGGTTTTCTTGCACGATTTTCAAAGCATACTAACTAGACCCGCTATCCTATCAACTAGACCGCAATCCGACGGCCCTCATCGATCTGAGAAGCATCTAGCTAGCATCACATCCATTCCTTGTCTTCATGGATTGCACGGACTCCGTCTCCGATCATCTTCCGGCGATCTCCGACCGTCTGGACCTCCGACGCTCCTCGCCTAGTCCCGGCCATCCTTCACCTCACCATGACCTAGCACCGTCGTCCTGCAACCATCAAAAAAAAGGAAACTCCTCACATATTAATGCCCACAAAGATGTGCAATAAATCCATCAAAGTCCACTCATTAAAATTCATTTTTACTCGATCTGACCGGTAGCACTGGGAAAACAGAGAAGACTTCAAATTGCTTCCAATTGAAAATCTATTTCAAATCAAACTCAAACAAGAGCAACCCAAGCTCAAATTTAGTCAAATACTCATCACAAATTTGGATAGACCTCCACATGGTCCTTCAGATTAGTTTCTTTTTCTAAAATGATTTACTTTGGTCAAAGTTAGATGCATCTATAAATGATTTACCCGATATTTTTCTTCTAAATTGAGTTTTTCCCCAATGTGAATTTTAGCGTCTTGATTTTAAGGTGATGAAAGTGGTTTATTTTGTTAAAGAGAATTGGTGTTTCCTTTGAGTTCTAGTTGGGGAAAAGGAAATGAATAATCATTGTCACTCGTTGAGTATAAAAGGGGTTGTACTCTTTGACTTGATTCTTTGAGTGGAAGACTGTGTGGGCAAAATCTTTATAGAAAGAAAAGTCGGGTGTGGGTTGGAAATGACCTTATTAGATCTTAGTCCTTGCTAGCTGTCGATTTTATATGGTTAAGAGTGGAGTGTAGTTGGGGCTTTTGTATGTCTCAGTCCAAATCTACCAAGAAGGATCAATTAGTAGTTATGCTCCTGGGTAGTACATGATCTATCTTTAAAAGTTGACCACTAGGCAGTTGTCGGTACTTAAATTACCTTCTTGATGGGGACGGCGATCCCGATCTTTCGGTGAGAAGATGATACGTCGATTTGGAGGTGTTGATGGCACCGAATTTAGGGCTTCCTACCAAACAGGTTGGGAGCTTCGCAATCACAATGCCAAATCCACACGTATACAAGATCCAATGATCGTAGTTCTGCAAGAAAACGAGAACCCGAAGAACAAAGTATGAAGCAAACCGAAAAGGTAGTATTGAAATCAAACAAAGAGAACAAGTTGAGGTTCTGTTTCTCGGCTCGGGCGGTCTAGTCGACACGCGCAAACACGAGGAGGGACGCACACGGGGCCTACCAAAACACAACAAAACCTAAAAAACGAAGAACGGGGGTGAGAACCCAATATAAAGGGGTACCCACACAAGGGGGGCGCCCAAGAGGGGTGCGACAGCTAGGAGAGGGGCGCTGGCCAAAGGAGGGGTGGAACCCTAAGAGTACATGGGCCTTGGGCCCAAAAGAAAGGTGGCGCAGCACCTGGAATTTCTGTCCTGTGAGATTATTCTGTGATTTCTCTTCGCTCCAGGAGGAATTTGGCCTCAGGATCAGATCCATTGAAAAGGTTATCTCGATACCTTTCAAACGAGTTGTGGAACGTCGAAAACGGAGTTCGGATGTGGCCGTGGCGTCCGTTTGAAGTACTGCTGCTCCTGGATGGCCGAACCGGACTTGGCGACGAATTGGGCTTTATCTTGGACCTTCCTTGGTGCGTGGGCTGTCCTCGGTGGATGTTCTTGACGTGCTGGTCCAGCAAAGGTGGATGGAAAGGACTTGCTTCCGGATTAAGCCCTCCAGACGTCGTAGACGAAGTAGCGGTCGTAGAGGAAGAAGGGGCAGCGGTTGTATCCTTGGTTGGGATGTCCTCATCACTTCTTCTGGTGTGTTTGAACATTTGTTTGCGTTGAATGTAATTAATGTTTTAACAATCCCAAATGGATTACTCTGCTATGAACGATTATTTTGGCTAGTTGTCCCTGGATGCAAAATAGGGCCTAGTAGAACATAGATTAAAATTTTATTTTATTCGCAGAAGTGTGATGGAAAATGATAGTGTGCCATAGGCTATTTCCTTTCGATGGTAATGATCCTTTTGTTAAAAGGTCAACCAATTGACAGAGATAAGAATCTTTGATTTGGTTCCTGGGGGTACAAGTTTGGAACCCTGTATGTTCATGTCGGTGGTACGATTTGAGAAAGCGACCTATCATTTGGATCATTTTGAATCCTTGGTGGGATGCAATGCATTTCCTTATTAAAACAATTTCTTGCAAAATCTCAAACGTAAGGTTTTGGTAGAGCCGTTGGTTGTTGATCCTAGGCACCTTTCCTTTGTGTCTTGCCTAGTGTGGTTATTGGGGGAGTCAAAGCGGTATTGAAGCATAGAACGTCGAAGTATGTCAGAGTGCTTTGTTCGCATTTGTTTGAATGGGAAGCGACTTGGGAATTGGAGTCTCACATATTTGAGAAATATCCCAAGCTATTCAAATCATGTATGTGGTAGGATTCATTTACCTAGTTGTTTTCTTGTTGCGTAGAGGCGAGTTTTGAATTCAGGGTTGAATTCTGTTAAGGGGGAGAGAATGTAATATTCTAATTGGTTGTTTTTATTCTCTGCTGAAATATGGGGTTCTATGGGCTGTTCTGTTCTTGTGGGCATGTTTTAGGCCGCTAGAGTTTGGTTTCTTGGCCCATGTCGGGGGAGGTCCCTAGTAAAACCCCAGCCTACTCCTCCCGCCTATCCCCACCCCTCCTACCTCCTTCCTACAGCAGCCGCACCCCCCTCCCTGCTCTTGGCGTAGCAGTTCCCTCCTTCTCTCCCTTGGGTGCCCTCCCTCCCTCATCTCGCATCTCGGCGTTGATCTTGCAGGTCTTCGGGAAGGTAAATTTGTTTTCTAGGTGGTATGGGTTTTGGGGGCTATAATCTAGTTTTATTCCTCTAGAGTTTGCTATTTTATTATGGAGACTAAGATTTCGAGGAAGTTTAGATCTGGGATAGTTCTGATCTCGTGCAATGCTGGTCGCAACTTTAGATTTGAGTTTCGAATTAGTTATGGTCATTTTATGAGTGGTTGGCTATTGTGAAGTTGTAGATCGTTGTGTTAAGTTTAATTGGAGACCAAGAACACGCATTTTGATTAAGTGGTTTAAAAGTTATGGCCTTTTGAATTCTGATGTCCAGAATCTATGCCTGTTAGCAGCAGCCATGGTAATTAGCAGATTAGTGCTAATTAGAGGCCGAATTAAATTATTTCAATAACTAGAGTTAGCTCAGAAATTTTCTATAGATTTCAAAAATATCATCGTTTGTTGAGAATACAGAGTCTGGGGATGACCCTGAATACCTATGACTCTGAGAACACATGTACATCACAATCAGTTCTCACCTAAGAAAACATGTACATCACAATCGGTTCCAACCTAAGAATCGATTGTGATGTAGATGGCACATCAAAATCGGTTCAAATGTTAGAAGCGATTATGATGTGCCTAATGCTAAATCACAATCGGTTAAAACCTGAGAACCGATTGTGATGATTTCCCACCAATTATTTACACCCTCGCCCAATCATCTATCACAATCGGTTTTTCCTAAAAAGTTGGAAACCTACCCAGATGAAGCGATAGTGTTGTAGTATCCTATAGTAGTGCCTCTTCCCAAGCCACCACCCTCCCTTCCCCATCCCTAGCTACTCCTCCCTCCTTCCTTGGGCCAGCCACCGGCCTTCCTCATGTCGCGATTGCTGTTTCACTCGCTGGTGTCAAGGATCACAGGAGTGCTATAGCAGATCGTGTGGAGGGGCTTAGAACGTGTGATCTGTGGGGAAACGCCGTCATCACTCCTCCATCGAATCTTCGAGCAAAGGTATAACCTATAGGTTGTTCTTGGTGGTGTTGGTGTTGTGTTAGGGTGAAGATATGGTATTTGTCCCTAGTAGATGTGGTTTAGATGATAACTGAGTTGTTTGGGGTAGACTCTGTTTTTAGGCAGTTTTGGATCTGATGTTCAGATCGAGTCTTGGGGCACCTATGGACCGTTCTAGAGGGTCCATGTAACACCCTAAAATTTTTCCATATTTTAAATTTTGGAGTTATTTTGATTTTTGTGAATTTTTGGAAATTAATAGGAATTTATTCAAATATGGACTTTCTTGATGTCAATTAAAATAATATAAAATTTTATGCAAAGTTTTATTGAAAATATTTTATTTGAGTTCAAAATGTCTCAAAATATTTTACAGATTTTTTTTGGATTTTTTCGGGTATTTTTGCTATTTATTTTGGCTTTATCCATTTACCTAATTTATTTTAATTCGAAAATATTTTAAAATCGCAATAATAGTGTTTGGGCTGAAACCCTTCTGTCCGACCCAAGTCAGCCCGTGCCGTCGGCCCGCACAGCCGCGACACCGAAACCCTAGAATCGCACCGTCTGATCTTGATCGAACGGTTGTGAGTGCGCCACGTCATCGTGCGTTGTTGGCCTTCCGATCGAGTCCGCGTGGACGGATGAGATGGAGCCACGTCGCTCGTCCGCGCTTTCATCGGAGAAGATGTCGCCGATCGTTACCGCCGGTTTCGCCGCCTGTAGCGCGCACGTCGAGGCACTATTTAGTGCGCCGCTGCCACCCCCGTGTTGCGCACACCGAGATGCTTCTGTAGCCCTAGAGCACGCCTTCCGAGCCACTGCCGTTTGCCCATAAAAGCTCGCCGTAGTAGCTGCACCACTCCGCCGCAGTTTTTGCCACATTCCGCTGCTGCCGGTTCATCTCCGCCGTCGCCAAGGTCACCGAAGTAACACCCTTGCCAAGATGCATCGAGTGGACCAGTTCTTCACGCCAAAGCATCACCGTTGCGCCGTCGGCTGCGTCGTCTTCCTCAGCGCCGGCAGCATTTCTCTTCTGCGCCGCCGTCGACCTCGCCAAACCTCGCCGACCATTCGATCCGCATCGCCCGATCCTGGTTCGTCCACGTCCTCCATCTCCTTTTTAAATCCTAGCATTAATCGTGACTGTTAGATCTAGTATGGACGTCAGGGATTAGATCTTGAGTTCCTGTATTAGATGCGATCTTGGCTGTTGGATCGTTTTTGAACGCTTGAGATAGTGCCGCGTCGCTAGGGTGAACAGTAAACCACTCGGGTACCTAGGCCGTTGGATTGGATCTGTGCGCTGTTTGCGAGTTCGAGCGGTGTTGAGTGAATCCGCGCCGTTCAGATTTGAATGTGTGACACGGATGTCGCCGCACCCTCGCCAAATCATGTGTGTACGCGTGTGCGAGTTGACCCGGGGCGCGACCGAATCTCGGTCGTTGATTTCAAGCAGACCGCTGAGATTTCGCCGCGTGTCTTCGCGTGAGCCGAGGCGTCGCCGAGTCGGTGCGTGCGCTGGCCGTTGGATTTGTGAGCACCGTTGGATGCGTGACGCGTGGGGGCGTGGAGCGCAAAGCGTCGCCGGGTCCGCGCGTGCGTTGGCCGTTGGATCCGTCGACCCGCTCGATGGCCGACGCGTGTCACGTGGATGCCGACGCAGCGCGTGAGATCTGGTCGTTGATCTTTTGACGGCCATGATTGCGCCACGTGGATGTGATCTGGCCGTCTGGTGGGATCCGTCGAGATTGCGCCATGTGTTCGTGCATAAATCTCGAGGCTGATCAGGTGACATCAGCAGTGACGTCATTGCTGACGTCAGCTGGTGGGGGCCAGGTGCACTATTATGTGGACCGAGTCCACTATGGACCAGAGCCGGGCCGTGGACCCAGTCCACGGACCGAGGCGACGAGGCAGCACCAGGAAGCGCCACGTGTCGGCTGACGTCATGATGACGCAATAAATCGATTTTTCAATAGAAAAATAAATAATTTTATTCGTGATTTTCTATTTTCTTATTTATAATTTATTTAAAACTTTGAAAGGCTATAACTTTTGCATTTTAACTCCGATTGAGGTGATTTCAGTTTCTAAAAATTTGTAAAATTTTGCTCTTTTTAATGGCGAATTTTATTTGAATTTTTTAGGTTATATAGTATACTGTTTTGGTTATTTATTTCATATATGATTTTTACGCGTAGACGCAAATTTGCCGGAAAGTTTCGAGGAAGAGTTCATCGCTCAAGATCAAGCTTCAGAACACGACCAACAATTCTTTGAAGGCAAGTGATGCTTTGACCATTTTGATCCCAGTTTTTAAATGTATGTTGTTTTGAAATTATGCATGCTAAGTTAATTAAAAATAAATTTGGGTAATGTAGCTATTCAACCTATATTGTTATTACCACCTTGAAATTATTATTTATATGCCCTGAAATCAATGTCAACCTAGGATTGCTTGTACTCGTTGGATGTTAATATGATGCCAACACGGAAGGCTAGACCGTGAATAGTTGCTTAGCCTTGCAACGAGTCATCGAAGATTTTCTGGAAAATGCAACAATGCTGATTAATGACATATGGAATGTATTTGAAAATGGTGTGGTGATGCCACATGATGAAATTGAGGTACGGAGACCTGTGTGGTTCTGTACCGATGCTGAGTTATTGTTGGCATGTGTTGCACAATAATCAACTGGGTGAAAAAATGATTTAGACTAGGGCAAGTGGCAGAAGGCTGTGTGCCAGGTGGGCCTGTGTGGCAATGGGTTGATGGGAGTTGTGAGTCTGTGTGCCACATTGGGTTGTGTGCCATTGTTGAGTGATGAAAGTCTTGCCTTGGTCAGCTAAGGACTTCACCTTGCAAGTCTTTGAACTGAGTTACCTGTACAACCACATGTCTGGTATGGGACAGACCTAGTTGATTAGGGTTCTGATATCTTTCCTCTGAAACCTCGGGGTGACAGTACACGGGGTTGTACCTGTGTGGGGGAGTGTACCTGTGCTACGGCTTAGTGCCCATCCAACGGTGTTGGCCTGTCCTATACTTCGGCTCTGTGTGAGAGGAGTGATAGTGAAGGCAATACCGGAGAGGTTCATTGGTTAAGGTATAGAGGTTCCTGAAAGGCTTTGTTGCGGGCAATCACCTGTGTGGTGAGCGATTGTATCTTGTGGGTAATGTGTACAACCTCTGCAGATCGTAAAATCTTTTCGAATAGTCGTGTTCACGGTATTGGACATTGCTCGGGGATTACAGTCAAGGGTTACATCTTCAGAAATAAAATGTGGAAGGGGTGGCTATGTGCCAGTGTGAAAATGAATTGATTAGGGCTGTGTGCCAAGTTTACAGAGAAAAACTGTTTAAAGAACTTAGTACTATTATTAACTGTTTCACTGCTTTTAATCCAAATAAATTGATAGTTTAAAAATGCTGTTTGATGCAAATGAGCCAAGTAAGCCAATTCTTTAGAATAAGTCTTGCATATAGTAATAGCAATGCATTATGTGCATTACTTGTTGAGTGCCTTGAGTACTCACCCCTCCTACCTATCAACCCAACATCAGTGGAGGAGTCTACGCCAGCATGGGAGGAGTTCATCGAAGAGCAGGACAATTAGGGAGCAAGCCCAGTTGGTTGCCTGTGGCAAGTTGATGGGACTCCACGAAGTTTATTTGCTTTCCGCTGATATCTTTTATTTCTCTGATAATGTAAGGAGACCATAAGGTCGTACAATTCAGTTTATATAAATGATTGCACTATTTAATATGGTATCGTTGTGAATGTCTGTGATGTTCAACCCTGTAAAAAAACTGTGTGCTAGTGTGATCCTGGACTAGCACAGAATACACAGAGAGTCTAGATTCTCATAATCGGGTCCCGACAGAGGTGGTATCAGAGCAGGCTGACTGTAGGTCTTGACCCTAACTAGGTTAGCTGTGTCTGGCAAATAAAACTATTTTCTAAGAATTTAACAACTTGAGCAAGAATATTAATGAAATCTCGACTTATCTTTTCTCTCTTACTTCATATCTATGCTGAATTCTTATTATTATTTTCTGTTTGTTTTAAATTGAGGTCTGACCAGAGTTGTCTTGGCAGATGGTCAAGAGGATCCATACCTTTGGCTAGTGAGCTGGTGGTTATGCCGCAGAGCTTTGGAGGATGCTTCAGGTTCTTGGAGGTTTTGACAGGCCCCTTTACCGTGGTCACACCTGGGCGGTCAATGGTAGAGTCAGAGGCATGGCAACGACGATCACTATCTTCGCGAGGGAGCACGCGGGAGCAAGCCGGCCGTTCGACATCACGGTTCGAAGGGTTACCTTTGAGGCCGGGATTCAGGAGTCTGCGCGTCTAGCCATGAGGAGGATTGGTCAGGCTTATGCAGAGGAGCTCCAAGAGGACAGCTTCATCTGGAGGGTGATGCGGCGGTCGTGCACCTGGCACGATTTGCAGTCGCTCAGGAGCAGGTGATGGACCAGACCGTCCGTGAGTTGCAATCTGTCTATGCCACCTTGGAGGCAGTTGAGCAGACTCTAAAGGAGACCCAGGCTTTCGCTTTCCCACGGATCGCAGAGTTGGAGGACGCGCTCTACGCCGGACCGCCACAGGCCGAGATGGAGCTTGATGAGGAGGAGGACCCTGAGGAGCTGGTGCCCGAGCCAGAGGAGCTGGTTCTGGACCAGGAGGCTGAGCTTGAGGGGCAGGATTCCTCAGCGCCAGCAGCAGCAGAGGGGGATGGTCACCAGGACCAGTTCGCCCTGATGCTGGAGCACCAGCCGATGTATGCTCTGGGGGAGCCGCGGCCGGGATGGCTCGATGAGTGATCGAGTCTAGTCGGGTGTAGTGTCGAGACTCGAGTGTTTGAGTCGCGTCTTTTGTTTCAGAGTCACCATTAGGTCTGAGTCGTTGTGAGTCTTAATGTTTGTTTACTTGCTTTGGTGTGTGAGTGTCTAGTATGTGTTGCATTGCCCTTAGGCACTTGTGAGCAACCATACTACTTTACTAAAATTAATAAAGTTGCTAAATAATTTAAGTTACACCTGCCTTCCCCTCATAAGTTCTTTTACTTGTCTATGCTTTCTTCTTCTTTTCTTAACCTTGGAAGCTTTCAACAGATGGTGAGGACTCGCGGTAATGTTGGAGCTAGCGGAAGTGGTGTCAATAAGGCGAAAAACCAGAATGAGGAACTAATTCCCCAACCGCCGCAGGTTGATCTGCAGAATTTGGGAGCTTTCCTGGCTGCCCAAACCCAACTCATGAACACAATGATGCATACTATGCAGCAGATCTCCACCCAAGCTGCAGCGAATGCTCAACCAGGGGGTAACCATGGACCACACCCCTATTCCAGATTGTCAGAATTCATGAGGACTCGTCCACCCACGTTCTCAGGCAATGCTAATCCATTGGAAGAAGATGACTAGTTGAGAACGATCGAAAGGAAACTACACATAACCTAGTGTGTAGGACAAGAGAGGGTACTCTATACCTCTCATCAAATGGAAGGAACCGCTGCGGAATGGTGGGAAAACTTCTGTGCAGCACACGAAGACCCACAAGGAATCACTTGGGAGGAATTCACCATAGCCTTCCGTCAGTACCATGTACCAGAAGGTATTATGGATCTTAAGAAGGAAGAGTTCCGGAACCTCAAGCAGGGTGGCCAATCAGTGGCCGACTACCTGAACAAGTTCACCCAGTTGGCACGCTACGCACCAGAAGATGTAGCGACGGACAAAGCCAGACAATCCCGCTTTATGAAGGGATTGAATGCTGGGCTGCAGGTAGGACTGATCACCCACACGTTCCCGGATTTCCAGGAGCTAGTCAACAAGGCCCTCGTCTTGGAGGATAAGCATAGAGAGTTGGACGACAGTCGAAAGCGCAGAATGGCACAACAAGGAGGTCGTCAGGGCCAGCAGAGGCAGAGGACGGCACCCCAATAGTTTGTTCGATACCAGCCCAGGGGCAGTGACAGGGCACCACTGCCGGCAAACCATCCAGTGGGCCAGAATATTCAAACACCAGCCAGAATAATGGTACAAACTGGAGGAAATTCCCAGGCGGCGGGAAGGTGTTGCTATCACTGCAACGAACTAGGGCATTTTGCCAACAATTTCCCTAAGAAGGGAGGTGTCACCCCCGTTCTCTTTTACCTGGGGAACACACCCTCAAGGACTCCAGCGCCGAATGTGAATCGTGGAGCAACGTCATCGGCCACTCCGCCTCAAGCAACCACGTGAGGCCGAATTAACCACATCACCGCAGATGAGGTCCAGAATGCTTCGGACGTTGTACTGGGAAGTTCCTAGTAAACTCAATACCAGCTACTGTTTTATTTGATTCTGGAGCTTCACATTCATTTGTTTCCCGAGATTTTGCTGTTCAAAATGATTTGGATATCGTGAATCTTAAATGTGTGCTTATAGTCCAATACCCTAGATCAGAACTCCGTTCCAAAGTAGGATGTTCTGGGGTAAGACTAATAATTAATGGAATAGAATTCCTAGCAAACTTAATTATCCTAAATACCCAAACCCTGGATGTTATCCTGGGAATGGATTGGTTAACTAAGCACAAGGCAGTGTTGGACTGCGGAGAAGTGTCATATCAGTTGAGAGCCTGAATGGGAAGAGGATTGAATTTGAAGCAACAATAGTGGGGGATGGATAGTTAATGGTCAACAGCATGAAGACCGTCAGCCTAGAGGATGTACCAGTGGTTAATGAATATCCTGATGTTTTTCCGGAGGATTTACCTGGGATGCCGCTGGATAGGGATATCGAGTTCTGTCGGGGATCGATCATCC
Source organism: Otatea glauca (assembly GCA_036346275.1). NCBI lineage: Eukaryota > Viridiplantae > Streptophyta > Magnoliopsida > Poales > Poaceae > Otatea > Otatea glauca. Next base: position 2,523 of record JAYEVK010000201.1, on the reverse strand, counting down.
TGACACGTGTCCAGGCCACCCCGGGGCTTTCAGCCATCCTCCCTCGAGCTCAGAGGACTGTTCCCGAGCTCGGGCGAGGGTGGTCCCGAGCTCGGAAGACTATTCCTGAGCTTGGGTAAGAGCTTCCCCAAACTGCTGCAAAACCTCGATGACCTCAGCACCCCCGGTCCAGACTTCAATGTAATAGATCTCCTCTCTTATGTATGGATGACCTCTATCCCCTGCGTGGGAACTAGGGTCAACCACTCTTGTTAGTCCCCCTGCGTGGGGACTAGAGGCTATCTGCCCCTGTCAGAATCCCCTGCGTGGGTACTAGGGTCAACCACTCCCCCAACAGCTCCCGTAAGTCCCCCTGCGTGGGAACTATGGTTAACTGCTCCCGTCAACTCACGAACGGCCACATGACGTCAGCCTCAGGATCAGCGCCGGGAGCCTATAAAGCGCATCGACCGCGTCGGTCGGAAAGACACACAGTATCCAAAGAACCGCAATGCAAACAAGATCGCACAAGGCAACACTTACATAATCCACCGTTCACTGCGCCACCCTCGGCAGCAGGCTCCCCCTATAGTTCTCTCCCGAGGAACTTTTAGACATCTTTCGCCTACGGGCAAGACTGGAGTAGAGCTGTTACCCGACCTAGGGGGCTCGAACCAGTATAAACTTTGTGTCCCCTGTTTGCTCGTCCTTCTTCCCGGTGCTGCACATCTCCTAAACCCTCTTCCCGAACGAACGCGACTCTGGGCCTCACCCCTTTGTGCGATCCTTGCCCCCTTGTTTTGCGGTCGAAGGTCCTGATCGTCGACAGCTAGCTTGTTTTGCGGTCGAAGGACCCGATCGTCGACAGCTAGCGCCCACCATGGGGATCGAAGTTTCGTTCGTCCAAAGTTCATTTCCTCACCAGCGTCAGCAACTTCAGCTTCGCCATCGACACCTTTTCGAAGTGGATCGAGGCGGAGCCGGTCTTCGCTATCACAGCCAAGGTCGCGGTAAGGTTCTTCCGTTCCTTCGTGGTCACGAGGTATGGGGTCCCTTGTAGGATCATCACCGACAATGGGACGCAGTTCACCAGCGAGCTGTTCCAAGAGTTTTGCGCGGACATGGGGACCAAAATCTGCTATGCCTCGGTGGGCCACACTCAGAGCAACGGAGCGAACGAGCGTGCCAACAGACAGCTCGTCCAAGGCATCAAGAAGTGAGTTTTCGCTGAGCTCGGTCAGCGCGGTCGGGCTTGGGCGGAGGAGCTTCCCACCGTCCTTTGGTCCATCCGCACCTCGTCCAGCCGGGCAACGGGGGCGAGCCCTTTCCAGCTCGTCTTCGGGGCCGAGGCTGCCCTGCCACCCGAGGTCGCGCTCGGCTCCGTCAGGGCAAGCTCGGTTGACCAGGTCGACCTCGAGCAAGAGCGATCCCTCAACCTCGCCCTGGCGGAGGAAGTAAGGTGCCACGCACTGCTGCGCTCGGCGCGATACCTGCAAGATCTCCGCAGGCATGCCGCCCGAGCTATTCGACCCAGGGGCTTCCACTTTAGGGACCTGGTCCTGAGACGAATCCAGGACCGTTCCGACACCAACAAGTTGTCCCCGCTATGGGAAGGCCCCTGTGAGTCGTCTCGGCCGTCGCGCGAGCTTACCGCCAGCGACCCCGATGGCAGGGAGCTCACGAACTCGTGGAATGTAGACCAGCTCTGGAGGTTTTATGTCTAATGCTCCTCCTTCGTCTGTTTTGAGATAGAATGATTCCCATTGCCACTATGCTTGTCTCTTGTATCTCGAGTAAACGCGGCTCGGGCCGTGACCCGGACAATTCTCTGCGGGGTCGAGCGCGCGATGGCCGATCCTCATCGCGATGTTTGGCTACCCCCCGTCGCAAGGTCCGTCCCGTCGGTCACGCCCGCGCGCTCGCCAAACTCGAGATACTCGAATTTTGGCCCTCGGGCACCCTACTCAAGTCGCCATGATAGTCCCGTGGTTCGCCTCTGGGAGTCGGATGCGTGGTAAACCGATTCTCACCGCAGTAAGCCGACTGTTCCTCCCGTCACAGGGCACGGGCCCGGCACCATCTGAAGGACCATGTGGAGGTCCATCCATGTTTGTGATGAGTATTTGACTTTCACTACAAGAAACAGAGAAAAATTCGTGGGCCCAAAAAAAAACCCATGAATTTATTTATTTAAATTCGTCGGTTTGTATAAAACCCACGTTTTTAATTAAATTCGTGGGCCAAAATGAAACCCACGAATTTATTTATTTAAATTCGTGGCTCAAATAACACCCACAATTTAATCATTTAAATTGCATCTGAGTTACCCACCAGATTTAAACATTTAAATTGTGGGCCAAAAATTACCCACGAATTTAAACATTTAAATTCATGGGCCAAAAATTACCCACGAATTTAAACATTTAAATTAAATGGGCCAAAATACTACAATTTAAAAATTTAAATTAAGTGGGCCACCAATTACACACAATTTAAATTTTTAAATTCGTGGGCCACTTTCCCACGAATTTAACTCGGGCCAAA